>DWPA01002769.1:0-15199 GCA_018251375.1 Calpodes ethlius
GACGGTCCGTTGCGCCGTGAAAGAAGAACAAACAAACAAACTTTTACATTTATAATATTAATATAGATATAAATAACCCCCTCACCCTGGGAGCAAACAGAGATCAAGCAGTCACTATCCACGGAGAATAGAATAATCTATATCAACACCAGAACTTATCGTTCTACACTGACCATTGACAGGAGTCATTTGGCCTTTGTACAATTCCCACAGTACATGAACAATTCCTTACACAACGTGGGTGGCCTTGCATAACGGTGCACTCATACTGCGATAACGAAAGGATAAGTTTAAGGACTCGGTATTGAACCGAGTACGTAATAGTACGAGTGTTTAAACACTGAAACAATGAAGGTTTTTATTATAATACTTAATTTAAAACAAGGTATTTAGATCATTGATGGTCAGAAGTAACTCTAGAAAATTGAGATCTGGCCTTATTATTTCCTCTAATATCACGTGCCTTTCCATAGCGTAGGCTTTTACTATAGGTAAAATTCTTCGATGGGAATTGGTGAAAAAGTAAATGACTAATTCAATTGATGAAAGTTCTATGGCATCTAAAAGTCTCCATATAAGTGTAACAAGTAAGTACTATTTCGCTCTCTTTTTACAAAACAATAGGTTATGTAATCTGAAATCATACGATAACAAATTCGACGAATACCCAGATATGTTTTCTAGTAGATAACTATCGTGCCCGTTATCTAACTTAGATAGCTCAAATAATTTGGTTATTAGTGACATAAACCATAGAGCAATGAGCTTCTCATATACTCAAATCATTTATAGTTTTCATATTTCCATTTCTTGTATGAAGGTAAATATTTTGTTACTTAAAGTTGGCTAAGAGCCAAACAAGTTCTCGATCCCCGATACCAAATACTTTTATCATATTTTCACCATATCTTTTTGTTAGTAAAACGAGATCTTTCATAAAGATATCTTTGTTCACACATTTTATGCGCTTGAAGAGCGGTGCATTTTTCCGCTCCCTAAACCAATGCTATCTTTTATCTTTTAACAAGAAAAATAGGAACGAACAAAACTCACGATCAACGATAAAAAGCATGGGCGCAATGTTTAAATTTCTGAGAACTTTGTAGCCTGTTTGTAGAAGCGTCGGCTGTCAGTTCCGGATTCGCTATAATACCTTTTTTGTACAATTTTTAATCTGCTATTTCTCCACTGTTTCCAATAGGGCGTTATTCTTGGAAAGTTTGTTTAGTGAGAGAAAGCAAGAGTTAGAGCACAGTATAAGTGTTTTTATTTGGCTTTGTGACTTAAATCTAAGATTGCATTCCCATCCAATGCATGTTGAGTAATTCCTAGAGACTTACATTCTTATCTTTTTTTTTTATCTTATCATACCTACACTTCTTTTATTCGGTACAAAATATTGTTGTCCTTTATATGCGTTTAATGTTTAATATTAATTATCACACTTTTCAAAAATGGTTCTAGCGATAGAAACTCGATTACATTAGTCACAGATGCCATCGATGATAGTTATCTGAAATTATAATTTTATAGGCAATACGTACGTAACTTATTCTGTTGGACAAAATAAGTCTTTACTCAATACGAGGATTTATCTGCCTTAACAAAATGTTATCTAGACAGGAAGTATTACTGAGCTTTCTTTGTCCAGATGAGCATTTAGCACGATTAAGCTCCTACCTCCGAGCACTCGAGAAAAGGAAATATGTATACTTTTTGTCCTACACGGCGCCGCTCTAAAATATCTTAAGGCCGTCTGCACTTAATTTCGTTAGACATTCGAATGCATTATGTAAATGCCATGATTTCCTGTTAAAGACGACGTCTGGACTCCAATACTGGACGTGAATACCTCGCGTGTCGATTGATGATTGTTCCAAACATTCGTTTAGAAACCATTCCTTGAATACTTGTAAAAACGCGCGAAATTTGCATACAGAATTTACGATGCTCGGAGGAAATATATTTCGTTGTCATGTCTAAATATAATTTAGATCGGATAGTATGGAGACGTTATGATAATTTAGTGTAGGTTTCTGAGAATGTCGACAGCTAGTATCGAATGGATGATTTAGGATCATTAAAATCTAAATCCTTACTCGCAACCCGAATATTTCCTTTAATCTTACAACGATTAGTCATTAATAGGATTTTGATTTCTAATCTTTGTTTTGCTAAAACCTTCCTCGAAACGTTGGACTTTGGGTTATTTATTGATCTCATTAATTTTTTAATTTCGTTTCACAGTTTGGTATTCACATTAACAATTTTTAATCTCGGTCACATTTATGTTCCTATATTAAAAATGTTTCAAGCGTTACAAAGGCACAATATCCTTTTATAAACTTTTATAGGAATGCCAAATTAAAATTAACATCCAATATGAAGATGAGTTTTCGATCTATATATTATTGTATTAAGAGAAAATTATAAAGTATTGATGATAAATTTTAAATTACTATATCCGATATTATATATTTGTTTAAATTGTATTTCTGTCATAGGTATGCAATTATTTTGAATTAATTTTAATACTTGTTTTAGTCAGTCTTAGACTAAGTAGTAAAATAGGTTATAGGTCTGTTACAATATCCTTAGGAGTACTTGTTACTTGAAGTTAACTTATTTAAATCACTTTCTGAAAAAAATTATAAAAAGTAATAGAAAGATAACAGTAAAACCAGTTTTCATCTTATTCCGATTTTGCGTTTTGTAATTTAATTATATTTTATATAATGTGACTACAGAAAAATATTGTGTTTCAAATAAAATTTGTTTTCAAAGAGTTCAGAAATATTTTGAAATATTTGTGCGACCAGTTCAACGAGTATTGGCGCGGATGTAAATGCAGTCTTTACCAACTGAAAATTAGTGTTATCATATTTGAAATGCTTTAAATGTGAACTATTCAAAATATCCTTTGACATTCGCAGTACTTCTAAATTCAAAATATCATTTACACCAATAATGTAATCCGATACGACATAATTATTCAATATTTAGCTAAACAGACCAATTTATTTTTCTTTGCATTTCATTTAATTACACTGTTTCTTTTTGTTGCTATCTTGTTTAAAAACACGTTTCTTTTCTCATCTGATTCTACCTTTAAGTAGAGATTCGACATTCTACAAAAACAAATATTCGCACGGGGTGTTGAAGAACAGCCTATGATTTGTTGCACGCATATCCTTAAGAACTCGTTCCACATAAGTCGAGAACTTGAGTATATATTAGGTTCACTGTGCAGCCAGTTACCTTTAATCATACTGTGATTTATAAGAAGCATAACGAAAGTATTAAATGTGCACAATCTGAATAACATATCTACAGATAAACCGATTATAGAACATAATATGTACGTTGTAATTTCTAATTCTTACATTTCAATTTAGTCCACGTATAAATAATGACTATTAAGTCTAACTGTTAAATTAATAAGTCCTGTAGGACGTTAAAACCATTAAGTCATGTAAGAAAGAATGCCGTATTTTTTAAAATAACTATAAAATTTGCGAAGATATTTTTTTTCATTAATGAAAATTTTTATTGTTTTTACGAAGACCAACATTAACTTTAATGGTAGCAAGTAAAACGACGTATAAATTTTTAAATTCTTGGTA
This sequence comes from Calpodes ethlius, assembly GCA_018251375.1. Classification (NCBI taxonomy): domain Eukaryota; kingdom Metazoa; phylum Arthropoda; class Insecta; order Lepidoptera; family Hesperiidae; genus Calpodes; species Calpodes ethlius. The sequence goes on from DWPA01002769.1 coordinate 3,624, forward strand.
TTACAGTTATATTTAAACAATAAACTGTACTGAAAGTACCAATATCAGAGGTTCATCAAACGATTTACACTTATTTTTTACATATGGAAACAGATTTTTTTGTCATATTAACCTCTTAACCATTTTACTTTACCGTAGGTAATTTGTGTATTGAATAAAAAAAGTAAAATTTTATATTTGAATTGATATTTTTGTGTTTTCTATACGTCAAACCTAGTTTTCTTAAAGTTTTATAATATTTCACAAAGTATATTTATTTATTTATTATATTATTACCATCAAAAATACGTGAACATTTAGATTATGTTCACGATGCTTGAAGGAGTCGTAAACATCGTGCAGAACACTAGCATTCATTTTATTGTACCTCACATGCACGCCTATTTTAGGAACAAGCGAAATGAGAAACAATGTTATTGTTCAAAATTTTCTCAGATAATTCAAGAATCATGCGAGAAAATCGTTCAAAAGTGTCTTGGAGCGCACGCCACGCGTTCCATTCAGTCTTTTCATTTTAGGAAACAACAAAAGCTGCGACGTTAAACACTGTCATTATTATATCTATAATAGACAAAGAAACGTTGTTCGAGACAATAGACCCCAATAAAAGGTTGTCGTCATCAATTTTTACACTTTTGACACTCGTAACGGTGCATCCTTTGTGTATGAGCGTTGGGAGTGTTGAAGATGCGAGCGAAAAATTAGCGCACAGCGTGTGTGCTGTCAGGCATGAGATGAAGGATATGAGAAGAACTAAACGATTGCTTCAGCCGACGTAAAAGTATGCGATGTTCTTCAAGATTGGACCTTTTGTGCTCGTTTGAACGGACATTAAAATTATTTTACCTCACACCACGACGCTGATATGGGTAATTTATCTTTTTTTCATCTCATTAACGAAGTAGGGGGCTACGGAGCTTAAAATCAGTAAACAAAACTTAACTCACGATCTATGCACCGTCAAATCATTTGCTTCGCAATTTTCAAAAGATCATAGTGGTTTTCATTTTATTTTGGCTATAATTTAAAAACACAATAACATTTATTGATAGTTATAACTATTTTACCTACCAAATTATCACAATTAAAAACAGCTGTAATTAAAGAAAAGAAATTTAGATTCCGAACAATGGATTTGAATATGTAAAATCTAATTTAAATCGCAGATCCTTTTTTAATGTTCACTTCAGCTTACTATTAAGACAAGTTTGCGGGTACTACGAGCTTACAAATCTTTACTCGTTAGAGACTGTTTCAAATATTTATGTAGGACTTTGTACAGCTCCTAATACATATACACCGAATTAAATTATTCTATCTTAATTTGACTCGACATTATGATGCTGTAAATCTGTAAACAGTTTCGCAACATATATTTAAAATTATTTAAGTACGAGTTCAATATCGACATCTGGTACATAACATTAAAATCCAAAAATATGTAGGTAAAGGAACGGTGTGCAAAAGACACGGTATAAGCGAATCGAATTAATTTAAAATTATTCTATCCGTGGAGTTTTACGCACTATTCCCTAGCATTGTATAGTTCAGTACAATCGATGTCCAAATTAGTAACGCTATTATGTCACCTGAGCCGAAGGACCCCACGCGGTAAATGCGTATTTTGGTTCTCAATACAAACCGCTCACAGAGCATAATGAAATATTATTCGACCCTACAGCTAGGGGACCCCCGAGAAACGTTTTTTATGTTCATAGAGGTATGGAGGTGAGCCTTGTAATTGGAATATACGACGTTCCTGCAATTATTTATGACCTCAACGAGAAGTGGTCATCTCTGAACATTACTAGGTTTTTTTCCTACTAGTAAAGAGGTGGTAAGTTAAGTTTTAAAATAAGAATAATTATGGTTACGCAGTAAATATCATTTAAATATTTTATAAAATTTGATTATGTCAATCATAATAAAAATATAATCAGCAGGTTTTACTACATTAAAATTATTTTTGGAAAATAAAAAAAGTGAAATAACCCAGTAACATTAATGGGTCAAAGAAAGCCAGAAAAGATAAGGTAAAGCAAGTTATAAATACTTCAAAAACTACGTCAAAAAGGCTTCGCATACTTGGCAGCATTACTTTGTTTGACTTCTCTGCATTTAGAATTTTCTTCAAATCTTCTCCGCTGAGTATATTTGAAGTTAATATCAATCACCTACTTATATTTAAAACAAAAACACATCTATACACACACGTTAACACACACATGAAACAAAACATATGTGGTCGATGTCAGCTACATCAAGTAGAAATTTCAAGCAAGCGTAGATACCACAAATTATATTACCGTTGTTATGTAGTCCAAAAAACAAAATTCAAACAAGAATCGGTCATTTTATATCATGTCCTGAAGGAACAAGCACGGAAAATTGGAATGACTGATGAGATATCAGTCATCCCCGATGAGCACGTTAAATGATCGATTGAAGGAAAGTTTCAATTAGATACTGGATCATACTTCAACGTTGATATTAGCGCTATGAAAAAGGGTTAACAAGTTATATTAAAGAGATATCCAAAAAAAAATATAATAAACAAAATCCTATACATTAAGAACGATGCGCCTGATTTTAAAATGGTCCAACTCGCAGACATATTGATTGTCATTATTGATTAAACAATATTTTAAATTTGTAACTTGCGTTTGGAAATAATAATATATCGCGTAGTAAAATCTTTGATACAAATTAATGTAAAACGAACACTGGTTAAAAACGTTTAAAATTAGCTTATTAGGAAGTTAAAAACCATTAGGCTCAGAAAACTAGTATCTGGTTAGTCGACGTGGAAATCCATGCGTAACTTTCTGTATTTGCAGCTCGTGGAACTGTAACGGCTAGTTTACGAAGTGCCACTTCCACACGCCTTCCTGTTGCAAAAGTAACGAGCTCTGTACACGAAATGTTAAATTCTACTGTAGACCGTATTCGTGGACACTGTTCAAACTTGCATTAAGTAGTTTAGGTCTAGTTTATTCAAATGATTCTATTCCTTAAATGTACTAGCGGACGCAGACTTTATCGATAATTATAATACTGCCATACTGACGATTCCTATTGCTCATGTTACTGAATCATCAACCAGGCCTAATGGTCAAATGAAGCCAATTTTTACCTCCATATCCTCTTTGATTAAAATAAAGTCATCCAAATTCCACAAATCTACTTAGATATATATTTGGTTCAATAATCTAGAACATACAAGTCTACTCCTGTTAAAGTTACCTGACGTCATTTAGGTAATTTTTTTCATTTTTTATTTCATTTCTTGTATACTTGATATGCAGCACTTATAAAAAAATGTACGAAAAACCTTTATCCGATACAAGTACTGTAAAAACTTAAGCGAATTCTTGAATATCCTCTCATCTAGCTACAATTCGTGCCAGGCTATAACTAATCCAGCATAAAAAATGTCCCGATTTAAACGAAACTGTGAGACAAAAAATGTGAACCATATCGAAATGTTTCTAAGCAAAGTTTGTTGATCACTTCAAATTATCGTCTACAAATAACAGGAAACTGATCTCCGTTATGAATTAAGTTTATCCGCCGTGATAAATATCGTGATTATACTGAACGTGTTAATCTTTGTTGCTAAAAAAATATTATTTGTATTAATTGCAAGCTTCATCTATTTTGAATTCACGTACTATTTTCATAGATCAGTAATGATAGTAATTTTATCTCCAAAATTTTCAAGTATTCTATACAGTAAAATATGACCATACATGATGTACAGTATGCCAAAAAACATAACAAATATTTTTTGTAACAAGATACTTAATAGTATTCACTAAAGAATTTTGTTATAAACTGCATGCCAATAATAAATAATTCAAATATTTTCCTAAGGAAATCGTTGAACACAAACTATGTACCTATGTAAGTTAACGAATTCAAAATAAAAATAACGGACAGTTGCAAAAACATTGAGAATGAACTTAAAACTACTAACTTGAGCTGAAGTGACGTCACAACCCTACAGTGTGTCGAGATTCCAACGAGTGTCTACTCGACACGGCGTGCTCTCTCTCTAGATTAGACACCTGCCTGGAATATTTGGCACGAAGCACTGTTTGCTCGTTTAGAACTTGATGAGTTAACAACTAGAGCAGTTATAAAGTGCAACTTTGAACTTTTGGAACTAGGTACAAACTAGGAAAAGCTTTATAACTTGGCTGAGACAACTGTCACAATGAGTCTGTTTTCACCTATTTACTGGTGTTAGTTGTCAGCACACGTAGTAATATATCGTTAAGTACAAAATGTGCGTAGAAGAACATAGTAGTCATCACTACAAAACTGGAGACAAGACATGGTTTATCGCTAAACCAGCAACTAATAGCTTATATATGAGTTCACGTAAACTCTGCGTCTGTTAATTTAATGAAATAAAACCATCTCTAAATTATACTCTCGGCATTTAGGTATCAAACAGACGTCGTTAAATGGTTAAGACAGATGTGTATATGGAGACCTCTCGAAAGTTAATCATATAAAAATTCTTCATAGCACTCATAAGAAAAAGGGAAAATCATCACAAATCGTTCTTGCTTCATTTTTACTTCCCGCTGGGTGTCGTCGCCGAGACGGCGTTGTACAAGACACACACAGCGTCGGCACAAAGCGTAGGAAACGCTTAACGCACACATTCTGAAGATCAAAGAACGCGCAATCTGTGTGAAAAAAATAACGTTTTGGTCCCAAAAGGGCGGACCCGTTTACGCGACCCAATTCACGCGAACGGCTCGGACGACGAAGAAATTGAATTGAAGTCAGCCCAAACAACAAATTCAAACGCGTATCGAATTGTTTTACGTTTGACGAATTCGATTTTCGAAAATTTTAAATTCGCTACAATGCGTTTTAATGACGCAGCCGAGTTTCTTTGTCAGATTCAAAATGTTGTAGAACATAAAGAATCCAAGCTATGGACTACAAATGGCGGCATCCGTTTAAAAATCTGGTTGATAGCGATCGTGTGGCGATAGCACAAACAAAATGTGACCGAATTGTTTTTGCAAAATCTGTGTTGCTAAATCATTCACATACCGATGCGAATATCCATGTTTGAATTTCAAATTTGTGAACAGCATACCATTATTCCAGACATTTTCTTATTTGATTAAGGTATTTACTTTAGGTGCTTTGAGAAGAAAGGTCGAATTATCAAGATGAGTAAGTTTGATACAAAGAAGGGTCGACTTTGTTAAAAAATTGTGTTACTTTGGTAAGAATTGACTGAAGGCTTATGGACACTATCAAGAGTAAAGTAATATAAGAATTACTAGGCCATAAACAGACAAATAATTACATGTGAGGTGATCTTAAGCGATTTAGATAATTACTACTAATGATGGTCAACTAAGCCAATTATGAATAAGCTCAACGTTTATTAGATTTATTTAATGTCTAATTTTAAACAAACTTTTAACGACTAAAATAAATGTGAGTAGTTTAGGATACGATACAAAATCAAACGTATGATTAAACACTCATATTATTCATTGAAGTAGAGAAAATAGCATACTAAAATTGCCGCCGGTTTCCTAGGTATATCGTGCAATCCAAACGGTTGCCATTTGTTAGTGTCTTGTTTAGAAAATCACATCTGCTAAACTTTATTAGCCTGGCTTTTGACAAAGGCCAAGTTGATGGAGGCGCGTATCAAATCGCGCGATTCAGCGCGCTCCTTAGCGCAGCTGGTTTGAGCGAAACGAATCATTTCATTCATTCTCAGATCTTATACGTTATTTATGAAAATCCAAAGTCATTCTGCCGATACCCGACAACCGTCAATTCCAGTTGAAAGTGTGTCACCTTGCCTAGAATTAGTTATGCATTCAAATGTATGATCTTTGATTATGGCTCAAATTGTAGCTCAGTTTCGCGTTTCGAATGCTATGTATCGGTATCTCTAATCATATCCGTAGCAGATAATTGTGTAGTAGTCCCTGCTACGTCGCTATTTGCTGTTGCAACTGTAGTTTGTTATTTCATTATACCAATTTATGGTCTTCGATATAAGGAGAAGCTAATTTGTTCGTGTTGTTAATTTTAAGGTTCTGCTAGAGATTTTTGAAAAACTTGATTATTTTCATACCAATTTTTTAAACAAAACCTTTTGTGAACTAAAATGTTTTATATTTCAACTTTCTATCTATATTACTGTCTTCATCTTCATGACGATGAGATTTAATACTTTTATTTGATGAATAACAATGATATAATTTTATGAACAAACATATGTTAAAATATGTAAATATATAACAAGTTAAATTATAATAATAACGGGATATTAAATAAATAATGAAATATATAAATTTAAATAGTATTTCTTGTTGGAATATTAAGAATAAAAGAATACTTAATATTATAAATTAAACCTGAACTATAACAAAAACAATTTTTTTAAACCTCAGTTTTATGAAGAGTAATGTAGTCCAGGTTTCTAGAAATTCAATCAAATGCTCCAGATATTGTCAAAAGGAAGCAATTCTGTGGGATGTATGCTGAGTGAAAGCTCTATCGGCTTCCGGAGTACACTTGCTTTGGACATAGTCCACAAAGAAGAAATAGTAGTCTAAATTCTCACACAAATTTCCCCTTGTATTTTTATTTCAAAAGAGATTCAAAATTAAATATTATTATAAATATTATTTATAACATCATGCTTTACACTTCAATATAAAATAATATTAAGTTAAATTCTTAGGAAGATTTCTCTTTTCCAAAAATCTTTCATCAGCTCAAAAATATCTAAAAGTTAAATTAAAAATCACATACACACCCGCGCTAGGATTCTCCATGATGTTAGTATTTTCTCCGCTCGGGGACAAACCCGGGCTTGTCGCCTATAAGTCAATGAATTTTAATCGTCATTTGTAGTATATAGCATCTTAGCTTATTAATTAATGCTTAATTACTGAGTGTATATTATAATGGACTGTAAATGGAATTCTTTGATCTTGAATATTGACAGTTACCCTCTCTTTTAAAATCTGTTTGGTCAAGACTTCAAGGTTCTTCTTTTATTAGTTTTCTGGCTTGATGCAGAAAAATTAAGTTAATTAAAACTAAACAATATTTATCACATTCCTAATAAAGTCTATCACAGTCATTAGGCAAAAATTATTGGAAAATTATCAATGTAAAGATAAAAGGTTGATGTACTTACTTATTACCTTCATACTGTGGCCCTTTGTCGGTAGTGAGCTTTTTTGCCGCACGGTAGCTGGAGCAATTTGATTGCTCCACATTTTTTCTATCCTTTTCAAATAAACCCAAGTAATTGTTTGTTTTAAGTCCGTAGATAGTGTCTGCTGCACGGATTCGTTACAGACATTTTTGGTGCTAGAAAATAGAGTCTTCAATACGCTTGACTGGTTGAGCTTGCCCGAGAGATACACCGGATTCAAAGTTTTTATATCTCCGGTACAAAACAGGACAGCCAAAATTTCGACGTTAATCTTTTAATAATCCCTATATTTTTTCATTTTTTTTCAAGTCTATTGCATTATAAATTAGTATTTTGACATGTAAATAAGTAAAAGAAAAAAAAAGAAAAAATACTGTAATTTTTACCTTGTTCTTTGGACCGAAGGGCTTGTGCTCAAATCCTTCATCCCAATTAAACAAAGTTATATGCGTAATACAAAATATAATTTTATCTATAGATAAGCAACGAAGAAAAACATCCTGGTGATTTATAAATTCCTAAGTATTTTCTTCTATCCAATAATCTGTTTTTAATCAATATTTTTTTAACCTGAAATCTTGGTTTTCTATGGCTTTAATATCGAGGAAATATAATTTTAGAAGTAAAGTTAATATTTGCTAAATATTAGTTTACATAATATGTATTGATACAGATAAAACAAACCAAAAAAAAATGGTATATTGCATAAGTTTGCTTCTGTCACCGATTGAACCCTAAACCATTTAACGTGTAAACGACAGCTAGGTGCCACAACTATAAAACAATTTATTTCAGTCCGTTATAAAGCAGATAAGGTTCACTATAGAAATAAGTATTGTTAAAGCAATACCAATCTCGTACGTAATTTAAAAGTATCGCATCACTGTGGTACCAAATATGTGAAATTAATTCTAAATTACTGAGAACCGTCTACTTTTTGCTCCAGAACAGGTAACAGGAAACGGGTTGTCTCAGTTAATCCCACAGCACACATGTGCGTGTGTGAAGTCCCTTTGTGTGTGTATTATATAATCACACTTGGAACAGGCATGTAGCATGAACGTCATTCGGTTTTTATCAAGTTTAGAGTTAGAAAACGCGTAGCTATCAACTATCTCTTAACTAATCACGCCGTTGCCCATCTCACTCACGCTCCTACAATCTGACAGAGACAAATAGCCAGCTGTAAGTCATCAGTTATATCTGTGTAGTCGTTCCTTCTAAGCCTCCGTTCATCTGATCTCAGCGATGTACGGTATCTGTATGATTTAGTTCCTAGCCTCGCGTCTAAGATGATTTTCTCAGGCCGCAAAACTGGTTGTCTTCCGATAACACTAAATATGGTGTTCGTATTTGCACCTCATATTTTCTAGCGAGCTAAGCTAAGGACGGGTTTTGCGAGCCTACATTTCATTGAGAAACTATAAATCTGTATTGATTGAATAAAGGTATGTCGTTGTGGTTTATTACATTTGGTTAGAAATAAGGATTTCCTGGTAATATTTTTTTTACATTTGGTACTCAGAATGAAATAATTTTAATTGCTTTTAAGATACAGTACAGTTTTAGGAGAGAGCTTCATCATTTCTCTTAAAAATACAAACAGATTTAAAATAAACACTCTTTAAATTATTCGTTTATTTCTTATATCCCTGATATGTTGCTACTTTATCATTATTCACGTATAATCGATCAAATATTATTATAATAACACACATAAAATCCATTTTAATAAATAATCCAGGTCTTGCAAATCTAAAGTAATCTTTGGATTACGTTGGTCAGGTAAGCTCAGACAACAAACAATATATGACTTGTTAATCTCCTCAAATAGGACTGTGGCCTCCGTCGGGCTGTCTCGCAGTGATTAGAGCAAGTAATGCTGGGGTTAATCCACGTATAGGGTTGTGAAGCTTATCTGAGTCAACATTTACTTAACAAACTTCAGTTAATATCGTAAAATTGGTTTTAACTTCAATAACATTAATAATATTGATTATTGTAAAATCATCACAATTTTCATTATTGTTTTTCGTTCGTTTTGTATCTTCTTCTTTTGATTTAGTATAAATATTTATTTACGGTTTAAAATTATCGTAGTTTAATCTTATTCACTTAATCGCAGTTTTTTTCTAATGAAATCTCTACGCTAGGCTACTCTAACACTTAAATCAAAGTTACGATATTAAGACATCGTTCAATCAAACGATTTAACATTGTATTTAATTTAAAACTTGAACTCATTTTGGTGGAAGTAATCTCATAGATCAAACAACAACTTTACTATGAAGGTTTCAGGTTAACTTCAGCTTCAATTTACACAAATAAAATATTTAATTAGATACCAACACGGCCGATTTCATTAAACCACTTAAGTTATATTGCTTTCTTTAACGGCTATTTAATTTTCTTTTATTTGCCAAAATTATATATCACAAAGTTGGCGCCTATAGAGTCAAGCAGGTACAAAAGGCAAATTGGCTTTGATAAAAAAAAAACTTAGACACAAGACTAATTCTCAAATTGGTTTCTAAAATGTATTTACTTAGTAATTATCATGATGACCCTCATTTTCTAATTCCAATAGGCCCTTTTATACCTGGTTCAACGTTATTTGCTAATGAGTGGCTTACCTAAATTTTACCGTTTTTTACAACCTAAACAAAATCGCCCCAAGATATTCCGACCTTTGTTGTTTTAACGATTAAAAGCGGTTTAGTGTTTGCTTACAAGAAACATGCAGATAAGGGCGGTTCAAACCGGCTCGAGCAAATTAATTTGGTTTATTGTCATGTTAAATTTCGTTACAAATAGAAATACCCTTCGAATTTCAAATATAATTTCTGTCATAGCACCGTGCTCCGAATTGAAATAAAAGGCTTTACTTGGGCGAGGATTAAAAATGTTGGATTAAATTTGATCTTTGCAAAGGAGATTTGTACCCAAGATGTAAAAGTAACAAGGGTTCAAATTCAGTCGTCGTAATGGTTTAAAAATTGCGTTATAACTTTTAGTCTTAACTCTTTTATTGTATATTGTGTAGAAGATATACGAGGGAGATTATTATCTAATAACAATTTGTATGAAGACAGGAATCAAATATTTTAAGTGTAAGAGCAGATGGTAGTGAAAATGTTTTGACAGTAAGGTCACACAGTACAATACATTTATGCACAATACAATTAGATTTGACGCTTGATGACTTATAGTTATTCATATTTTATTCTCATAGGAATTTTAATTCTCATAATTTGACGGTTATTTCAGTTATAATGGTTATTACGATTTGAGAAGCCTTAAAGATAAACAAAATAAATGAAGATCAAGAAAATGAACATGAAGTAAGTAAACAAGTATATGGCTTTATAAATTTCGTGATAGTGGTATCAATAACATTGTATGGGAATTCAATTTTAAGCTGTTAGATAAATTAATTTATAATAATGAATAGAAACTCCAACATAATACATAAGACAGACTGATGCTGTTATTTATGTAAGAACCAGGTCTAAGAAGACTATAATTAAAGAAAGAAACATTAGAAAAAAATAATGTTTTTAGTATCGTTTATTAATCCTATTAATCTTAATAACATTTTATTGCTTATTAATTTATTTGAAATCAGTCACAAATAAGAAATAGCCACAGTAAATTATTACTGACAGTCAATACTTACATCGCCCTAAAAAATACCCATTCAAGGTGACATTAATCTTTAAATACGAACAGGAATGCTCCGAATCCTTCTACAAATTCTAGTAACAACATAATGACAGCAACGACGTCCATAAAGCGATGTCTTCTCAAATTCTTGGGGATTAATGCCGATTTAATTAAACCTTTATAATTTTGATACGGACGGTCTATGACCAAACGTGAAGTGACAAAAATGGATGAGGTATTTTGAATCGATACGCTTAAACCAACTTTTTAATCGTTACTGACTGTGGTAAACTATGAAGGAAGTATTAGAGCAAAAACAAATGTTGCAATTTTTTGTGTCCGCACAAATGGGAATCGGACTACCCTCCATGCGGGAGGGAGGCGGTGAATGTTCATGCATACCGACACGGCCCGTCGTGTTATGTGGGACTCGTCCGGGCGCCTACCCACTAAAAACCGCTTGGGAATGGCATATGTCCTAAGACCTTGCACCAAGTACACGACTCTAGCTGGAGAACTGAAGCGAATTTTGCAGCTTAGGAAATCTCCGAATGCATACTATACCATAATTAACACCATAATCAATGCTGAGGATGCTGTTAAACTGTTTGGACGATGGTAATCACCTACCAAACAGTAACCATATTAGTATTTTGGAGAACTATAGTCATTTAAACAACGACTATGTGTTACA
>DWPA01002770.1:0-15197 GCA_018251375.1 Calpodes ethlius
AAAGTGTCTTTATTTGTTTATTTGATTCTTTCAAGACGCAACGGAGCGTCGCTATGGTGTGATTTTTGTTTTGGAGATAGTTGGGAAGACGACAATGAAAGAAAATGTTTGATTTCTTGATAACAATGCGTTGCCTAGCAACCAATGATAGAAAGGATTGACAACGTTTTTATTGCTGTTCTTTTATCACACGCGTGTGAATCCGCGGGCAACCTCTCGTAGATAATACTATGACTTTTGACAATTGCTAAGTAACTGAATTGAGGATAAAGGAAAGATAAATTATTGTTGATAATTGTTAGTTAATAGTAACTTATTCTATCACCTTATAAGGATGTGGATAAGATTTTTAGTCGGGGAAGATTTTTCATTCATGGAATAAAAAGACAGTTTATTATTTAGAGTGGTTAGTTTTTAATATTTCGTTTGAGATTCATGATACAGAGCCGCCTAGCACAGGGGTAGGAGCTTGTGAATATAAAATTTTATTACGTTTTTAATACGATAACCCGGTTATATTCGTGATCTGTATTCGAGTTAGCCCGACTAGTTTCAAACCTCTCTGCGGCTCTTAATCATGAGCGGCAGTTGACGCCCCGAGCGCTCCCGAGTATTCGAGTCGCAGGCGTGTGTTACTGTACAAAGACCAGTTTAATATTTCACAATTAAACCTAATCCACGGTTGCGATAGATTAAAAATCTTGTAAAACAAGTGAAATTCTGTTGAAAAATTTAATTGCATATTTTAATAGCGTTGTTAAAATGGTTGGTAGTAACCTGTAATTATTTTAATTGCAATTCTAGGCAACCATTTTAAGGGCCCCGTCGTAAGTGCCTAGAGCAATAAGTTAATTGTTTTATTATTTAATTAAAACTGTAGTGCAATACTCTGTTTCCAGTGGGTGCTTAATTGGGGCATTCGTGTAATTGGCGGGCGTTCTGTATGCTGGTACTCACGCTTGGATTTACACGCCGGATTTACGCCCTAGTTACACTTACAACTAACGTGGTGAAACCAGTTTAAACAACGTTAATAGTGACTTGTGTACACACAGGTTACAAAAAAATAAGGCTGTAACTGGGTGATCTTTGCACGTGATAATATTAAAAAAAACTGTTAGTGAGGGTATTTACGAACGAAACTGATTCCATTTACATGCCATGATTGACGAAGGTGTGGTGCAATGGTTACCGGACTGCTATTACAGGTTCCTGGATTCTATTCCAAGCTAGTTGGAAATTTAACACTTCTCAGTTTGTGTCTGTGTGTTCTTGTCTTTTTTATTGTCCATGGCACCCACGACACAGGGAATCCTGGTGTGGGGCTGTGAGTATGTAGAGTTTTTTTTTTTTATCTCATTGGTATTTTCCCGTCAATCTTAAAACGGCTTAATCAGCCTAGATACGGTATTCATTGATGTATATTTTGATAACTATGAGATCCATTTAGTGTGTATTTTATTTCATACAATTTACAAATAAAAAGTTATCTCAGTTCAATAATTTCCCTGAAACACATGTATTTTCATGTGCTGACTGTTAATAAATATACGCTGACATAACAAGTATATGTGTAACAAGTGACACGCCTTAGATCTGAAAAAAATAACTCCTCGTTCATCACGAAAATTATACCTCGCATTTCATCATCATCAACACTCGTCACAATATTTAAGTTTTAATTCATTATTTGGATTTTTTTTCTTTTATATATTTGTAATTGGATGGAATTGAATTTCATAAAACTCACGTTAAAATCATCAAGTCAAATGAACAACGTGTATGAACTTTTACGACCTACGTCAAAATAATGTCAATAACACGATTCATATCGACTGTGCCAACATCTCGCACAATTATAAACGAGTATACAAATTAAAAACAGCTTATTCAAAATTAAAGAGAGCAAATTGGTCGGTTGTAATTTAAAAGGAGAATTTTTGGTAGAAATTTATTTTGTAATTTAATTTAAAAGTACCGAGAATTCTTTTGTGTACAATTGAGAGCTGAATTAAGTGTTCTAGGTATATACATTATGTTCTATTAGCTTTATTTAAACGGTCATATTGCCATCTCCTTACGCATGTTGAGATCTGCACTCACCGTATGCCTTTGCAGTGTATATATTCTGTTAATCAATATTTATATGATTTAACTACAATTAGTTAAATCATCCATGATCCAATGATCATGACAATATTTTTATTGCTTTTGAACCAACTAGTTGAACTACGGGTAACGTAATTTGTCTAGTGAAAACAAATGTACGTGGTCCAATTGGTTGAAATAAGTCGTCCGGCCACGGGCTACGACCAGATATGGTTATAAAATTTACTACAGCTGGTTACTTTAATTAAACAAGCGTAGTTCACACGTAGCATTTGTTTTTGGCACAATATTAATATTTTCGAGTTGTTATAATTAAATAAATTTGTAAACACGTCAGTTGGTTGGCTGTAATGATGAAAAAATATTTTGTATCGCGTATAAAAACAGAACCTATATAGAATTACGTTTTTATTTCTATGTATCTGTATTTATGTTTGGGTTTAGTAATTTTTAAATTTTGTACATACGTAAAAGCAACCAGGTTTAATTAAATAATAATTGGGCTAATGGTGCATTAGGCAAGTAATTGAGGATGGCTTAAAAACCATTTGCAATGTAATAGTACACAACAGAATAGCAACATTAAGAAATAAAGGAAATAGCTTTGTTTCGCCAAAAAAAGCTACTGCAATTACATAATTACAAAAGTGTATTTATTTATTTATTTTTACTTTATAGTATACCTAAAACTAGACTATAATAGGTGGACTTTATTCCTGGTGGCATTCTGCACCTTCAATGCTGGGCGATTCATAAAAGTTGCTATAGGTACTTTAAGAAGTATAAACATTTATTTACTCATTTTAATTTTAATCAAATCTTAAACACAAACTTTATTATGCTGCCATTACAATACTCCGGACGAATCCGCGCCGTCGCGGTGTCGTGAGCAGTGGTCGTGGTGAACGACGACCGATGCTTTTAAAACTGTTCCTCTGCAATAAGCACAATAGCGGGTGGTGGTGTGGAGTCGAAATTCTAACTTATTCGTTAACAAGCAGAACGTATACATATATCTAATATATAAAAATTATGTTTGTCTGTATGTCCTTTATAGAATCGTAAACGATAGGTACATTTCATCATGTGATGATCTTTAGCAAAGTTGTTGTGTATTAGCCCACGAAATTTTCTAAGTTGGTACGACCAATTTTCCATAGGTGGCGCCACTGTCATTCCAATTAATTTCATATATTTCCATGGCAGCTCGAGTTTACGTAGAAACGCTGGTAGGGTTCAGCTAGTATAATATAATTCTGATAGCCGACTCTAATTCTCTCAATAACATTAACTGAGCAGTCATACAAAACACGATTAGTTTCAATTGCTTTTACAGTTTCTTACCATAACTTCATGACTTCTCATTAATAAATGCTGTGAGACGGCCATCAATCCTCGTAGAGCTACAGGATAATCTCTTCATAAGATAAGTTGGTGGTTCACCCATAAAACATGACTAGGTCAAAACTAAGTTTGTAACATCTTAGACCTGTAGTCCTGTACTTCTATCGCCTAACTTACAAGTTAAACACATGTTAAGTTCAAACATTGACTGCTGGGAGGTAAGTGGTTGTTAATGTTGAGTAAGGTTTACACAAAACCTCGCGAATATTACTAAGAAACCTTTATAACAGTGTGTCGTTAAATGGGCAGTAAATTATGTTATTAGTATAGATGATCATTAAACTACCATTGACTTCATAAACTACAGTTATGAGATAAATATATAGTATAACAGATAGATATAATAGTTAGTATTCATAACACGCTTGTCAATTCATAAACCGCTGTAAAATCTGTAACATACCAGAATAAACTGAACACTTAATTAGTACAACAATATTGACTAACGTTCCATAAATGGCACATCGGGTACCTAGCTTTTGACAGACAAATCGCGTATTTCAAAACGCAATTAACCGGAAACTATGAACGGAACATCAAACACGACTCGCCCGCTTGCCATTACGAAGGCAGCTCATACGTGACGGGAATGGGCCTCAATTATTTATTTGCGAATGATTTTGCGTAATGATGATGTTTCCGGTTTATTAACTCTTTTAGTTCCAACAAAGGGCTTTTGTGATTGGAATGAAAAATGTTTTTGCTCATTCACAAGTTAAGTGCATGCTAGTTACAAAGGACTTTGTAATGCATGTAACCTATATTATTAGATACTGGGCGGGTACTAACAAGGAAAAGTAATATAAATGAGTGTGTGAGGTGTGTTTGTGTGTGTGCGTGATCATCGGTAAATAAATAACGTTACACACTCATAGCTTTAGGATTCCTTGTGTGGTTACGAACACTCAAAACAAAATACTCAACTCGAAATTCGAAAAACATTTCTACAGAACGGGAAAAGTACGTAAAACGTAGGGAAATATAGAAAATCTATAAAAAAACACTTTCATTTCGGTTGAACTGGAAATTAATCAAGTAAAGAACAAATAGCATTATTTTACAAAGCAATAAATTTAATAACTAACCTATTGAGCAGGACCATTGAGGAGTTCTGTCACTTGGTGCCAACCCTAAGTGTAATATTGAACATACACACATGTCAGGTACTTAACGTAGCGTGTCAAATTTCAACTTCATAGGATAAGGCGGTAGGTTATTCAGCTATATAATAATCTAACAAAACAATGCGAGTTAAATAAAAGCTTTTTAATTGGTTTACTCAAATAATTAAGTCTTATTTAATATCATTAAACATTTGAAATACTTGCCGTGTAATATTGTGTGAATTGCCTCAACAAACTTACGAATTGCCTAAACATAAACCGCTCTCTTCGTCGTATTCATATATTCCTTATTCCTCATTTCGTTTTCCATTATCTTTATAAAGAATACTTATTCCCTATAAATATGTAAACACTTAATCAAAATACCAAATGGCCAGCCAACCGGATGTACAGCTTAAGATAGATTGCCCACGAAAAACATTTTTTGTTTACTTATTCTCTGGTGTATTTCCACAAACAGGCTATGTGTACAAGTTTAAGGTTTTGCGTGTTTATCCTTTATATAAAATTCATATAACTTATTATTAAAGGCGGATTAAGGCCGCCTAATCCCAATTAGTTAGTATTGGCAAAAATAAAACACTATCAATATTATTGTTAAATAGTAAGAAATAATACATATATCTTTTTTGTGTTGAGGATTTTTTGTTTTATATATCAAAAAAAATGTTTTATATAAAAGGAAAATTATTTTAAATAAAGAACAGAATCTTTTTTTAAAAGACTGTTGGAGAAAGCAGCGTAATAGCTTATAGGTAATGGATACTGCAATAAAGAATAATTCCGAAGTGATAAGACCGTCTGGAAATAACTGTACCGCGTTCAGTCTCGCGTAGGTTTAAGATAAGTTTGGTATACCTACTACTGTTTAATTTAAAAAGATGTGCTGAAAAGTATCTTTCTTAATTTCTGCTTCTCTATTACAAAACATCTGACGCTTAAGTGTATCAATGATGCCTACATGATTAGATAATTTTGTATTTCATTAACTCAGTAATTATAACGTGTGATATTTAACATTAAAAGTTATTTTAAATGTAATATTACAAGGCGTAAATTTAATTTGTGGTTCCATAAAAGTATTTTATAGTTTAATAATTCATTGTAAAATTATTTACGTGATAAAATTTATTCGTTGTTCTTTTAACGAAGTCTCTTACATTTTAAGGTTGTTGAAAAAGATAAATTTCACGTTAAACACTATTGTACAATTGAAAGAAGTTTTTGAAGAAAATTATAATTGCTAATAGAATTAAACGTACCGAACTCATTAAAAAACATATTGCTTATACAAGGATGAAATTTTTTACAAAAAAAAATTAAATACGTTAAAAAAAGAAATGTTTCATGATAATTTTCAAATTTACAGTATTTACGGTAATTTTAGTCTGCTGTAAGCTCTATTTACTTATAAAATTAATTGTACTTACCCCAGAGAAGGAAAATATCGTAGGGAAACCTGTACTTCTGAGAGTTCTTTAGAATGATCTCAAAAGGTGTGTCAAGCCCATTCGCACTTGGCTAGCGTGACGAATTACAACAGGAGCCCATCTCGTTGTGAATGGAGACACCCGCCCAGCAGTGGGACTGATGTTAGTGGTAATGTCAATGTCCACAATGAAATCTGGTCATATTTCACTCTAAAGCTTCATCCTAACACTTCATTGGACGTAAATTTAGAAAGCTATCGATCTCCTGTCACAGCTTCAAAAGGAACATACCCTCAGGGCCTTACAATATCTTCCACTTCAGTAATTTCATGTTTCTTTGTAACCGTTTGTTCTACTAAAACTGGGTAAGCGTTGGTTTTGCAAAGATCTTTTTAGTAAACAATACTTAACTTAGTTAATGACAAATTCATTTAATGATTTATGAATGTGGTCAGACAGTGACGTCATGCCAGACCTGAATCACTCTATTAAAAGTTTGTCGCGACGCTTCCACATTGTATTAGCTCTGAACATGAATAATTGGAGCAGAACTATTTCTCGACCATAAATATCAAGCCTAATTATGTCCCTTTTCGTAAAGTATTCATATTATTACTGTATTTTCGGTTTTGTAATAAATCAAATTAAAAAAACTTTTAACATTAGTGACTGCACTTTCAAAAACCAGTCACATCTTCAAAATTAACTTTAGTAATCCCACAAAACCATATTTAACCCAGGGCAAAAAATACAATTGTTCTATAAGGAAAGATGTTACAAAAATAAGCTTTTCTAAGGGAGATATAAATCTGGTTCTTATATATTTAACATAAAGTTGTCAGTTCTAAATATTACATAGAAAATTAATTTATATTTTTTTGATTTACAATCTTTATCTATTATCAATTGGAATAATAATATAAAATAATATATACTCGCATTATAAACCATATTTGTCGGTGCAGCGAGGCATAACGTTGTGCGTTTCAATCTATTGTACATCGAACATTCGTATGATTGAAAGTAGGTATATCAATCATCAAACTTTGGCCGGGAGTTTATTGCTTTCGGGAAATTGGTGTTTTTATGAGTTCTCAAAAGAAAATTCCCCCGTACTTTGTAGGGTTCAATTCTGAGGAGCAAAAAACCCTAATAGTCGGTCCCTGATTTCTTTTATTTGCTGTCAAATAATGCACCTTAGGATTTACTAGTAATTATTTTAGTTGTAAAACGTTTGCCACTGTCTGAACTACTGCGGTCGCACTGAAAACCAGCAGGTGCGACTAATGCATTAGATTGAGAGCGTTCCTATTTGTGTCAAGCTGCAGCACAGCTTTTCTGTTTTAGTGTTGAGTTTTTACTCTGTATCACAAGCAGCTTCTCTTGGACTCCAGGATGGATGAAATCCTTTACAATTCTACTCCTGAACCACACATATCATCGCGAACAAATACATAATTTACAATTCTTCCAACATAAAGTTTATATTTTCAGAGACAGAATTTTTGTTTAAAAAAGACATTGAAATACAGATTTTAAATTATACAAATTATTTTTATCGTCAGTATTTATTACTATAAATAAATATGAAATATTCGACTTAACGTGCCTGATCACGCTTGACCGTTTTTATTACACATGAAACAGGTTAAATCAAAGGTTACCGCGGGCGGTGATTTTTTAATGTACCCATTTCTCTTTTATTGAAGTTAAGCTGTTTTCTATAAGCAATTCTGAAATTTAAGGCACCTTAGGCGGTCGTTAAATTTACAGCATCGAATTAAGGTTAGTTATTAACAAACTCATTACTTATTTCTATCAGCGTAAACCCTCTTTACGGCCCACTCGGAGTTAACGAAATTATAGAAGTCTAGACCATATTGCATTGGGATTCTTTGCTGTGATTCAGCAAAGGCAGAAGGGTCAGTCACCTCCTAAACCGTTCTATAGTACTACAGAGTCTGGAGTGTAATTTAGTCTACTGTAGAACAAAATGAATATATATACATAGCCTCAGTTACCGCTAAAACTGTACTACTTTGGTACTTGTACATGTGGGATGATATTTACACGACTATACAAATAAAGTCTATTCATGACCCTAACACAACGGTTCTCAAACTATTTTGGTGGCAGAACCGTTTTGACTGGCGAAATTTTTGATGGAATCCCAAAAAAAGAAAACGTTACGTGCATTCTTAATAATAGTTAATCATTGCAATATGTATATTATTATATTATATGTGTATTGTATACTTTATCCACAGAAAAAACTTAAATGGGATGTATGGAACTATTTCTTCATCATCATCATCACAATCCATATTGTTTTACAAAAAAGTTGTTGGAACCGCAAAAACATTCAAGGCCATTGTGGCAAGAAGTGGATATTTAAGCGTAATCGAATGCATAATAAACTAACATGAGACACTGATTGATAGCAGAGGTGAATTTTCTCATCTATTTATTTATGTTAATTAATTCACCGACAGTAGTTACGTTTTAAAATACTACAGTACAGTGATCTAATTAAATGAAACAATAAATGCACTAACCAATATAGGTGAACGTCATATGTATGAAGATAATTAAAACTATAAAAAGAGAAAAAAATGAGTAGACGCAGTAAACATTGTCGTACTTACAGTAAAGCTATGTAAAGCAAGTGTGGTTTTGATCCTGCATTCATGCTACATAGTAATTACGTATTACCAAAAAGTATATAATCTAAGTATCGGATTATTCCTAGCGAAGCCCCTACAAAGGCTTTGCGGAGACTCAGAGCTCCGCGGAGCATACTTTGAGTATGGCTGCCCTACCATATTGAGCATTGTAATAAATATACTACACTTAACACAATATACTACAGATATTTCGTAACTACAGGGAGTGAAAATAATATAAGAGAAGCTAACAAAAGTTCGTTTATCCTGTTACTTCGAATAAAACAATTTATTAGAGTCATAACAACAAGAGCTAGACGGTTAGCTTCTTAATATCATGTTGGCCTAAAGTGAACCCCAAAAACAAGACATACTTGTGTAGTAATATCGTGTATTTACGATCGTCGACACGCACACATGTAAAGATTTTTTTTTGACAATGGAAAGTAGAACCTAACCTAGCCTTTAAACATTTCCTTGAAATTATTACAAATTAAGTACGATTATTGCGGTTCTAAGCGTTATTATTCTAAGGGTAGATTCATTTCTGCAAATATGGTTTTCACAGTACACCTCTCAATCTGAAAGGAGATCGGAGCCGCATAGTCAGACCGTTTTGGATAGTGATCAAAGAGTCTAAAGCCGGCCTTTGAACACGTCCGAATAAAAGCAAATGTTCAAAGTGCTTTCCTATATCTCTTTAGATAACCTTATCTGGTGATCATCAACGACTCTCTTATAGTTTGAACATTCTTTTGTTTCGTTTGTTGTGATGAAAGACCCTAAACCAATAACTACCGATAAGCGTCAGAATCGACTGATAAATACACCTGAAGGAGGTATTAAAGCGGCCATTAATATTGCTAACTGCGGTCACATAATGATATCCGATTATACCCCACGATATTTAACCTACGATCGACACGAGCATCTCGCTAGGAACGACTTAAAATACTTTTATTACCTATCAAATAAAAATTTCGAATATACGATATCGTTAAGCCACAAAGCCGTAAACTCGAACCTCAATTTCGGTCGCAATAACCGCAGCCGAAATCTATAAGATCGTTCCGAACATCTTTCGGTGACTCTCAGCGCATTGTTACTTGCGAAACACATTAAAAACTGCCATAAATCGAAACTTTTAACTCAAATAAAACATGACACGGGGTCGTCAAATACGGCTGCGTCAGATGCGCTTTATATATGACGATAAGACTATGGTTTCTTGTGACCTATTTGTTTTCGATTCGTGAATCTACTAGAAAATTATTATAAGCTATCTACTTGAATATTGAAGTTTATTGGAAAGCAATTTTTTAGTACGCAGAACCCATTTGATTGATTTTGATATAAGTTATTAATTCTTAATAAAAATTCTTAATCTAATAATGAACTTAATAGTTGCTACTAGTCCTGATCCATTTTTTCTGATGTAATTATAATAGTTAATAAACTACCATGATTGATCGCCATTGCTCATTGATATCAGTAATAGCAAAGACCACACTGATGAGTTATTGACGGAAAAGGTTTTTTTTTCATTTTAATTGAGAACTGGCTTTACGTATTTTAATAGGTTAAAACATCATATGAATGACTGTACTAAAATACGAGGATCCATCAAGTCGTATCGCAGTCGTGAGAAATTAAACATCCCGTCTACGAGATTTGGGGTCAAGTTATTATGGGCGGCAAACTGCGGCGTCACTATGAAACACCTAGGTAGTGGATTATAAAGAAAACTGTTTTCGTACGGCGTTCCCGTTTTAATATCTTTAAAGATTGTAAAACACAAGAATAATAAAGTCGGAAAGCAGCAGTTTTATTCTCAGGATTTTATTTTCTGAAAACGACGACGTTTAAGGATACTTGGTGCGAGCAGTGTATTGAATTATTTTAGTCTTAAGACATTTTAGTAAAATATTGCCGTAGATAATGGTTATAGACGAAATTTAAAATTAAAGGTTATAAAATTTTCGTTTGGTTCTAAGTAACGTGGTAATTTTCTTGCGAAGAGAAATTGTAGTGTTTACTTTAAACCAGAGATAAAATTATATCCATTATCAACGGTTACAACTACGTATTATTCTCTCAACAATCAATCTTTTAAAGTCATGAGTAACATAATATTATATTTGACTTTCTGGAACGTTACAATAAATCTTCTTTGATTTGGGATTCTAAAGGATTGCTTCTGAAACATTACAAATGTGTATGATATGAAGTAATTTGTCATCTGCTAAGAGACGTCGCGCCGAGGGAAATTGCGGACGCCATATTGAATGAAGTTGTTAGGAGAATTCATGGAGTAGCGGTACATAGCTCGGATTCTATACAAACATTTTTAACGTACAGTTATATTTTGTTATAAAGGATTTTTGAATTGTAGGAAAGAAATCAATTTATTAAAATTAAAAATAATGTGCTATGACTTTCTTTACCACCAATATTAGAATATAAAAAACGTGAAATAAATATAGTTTAAAATATACCAAGAGAAATAAAAAATGTGAATCTGTTGATTTGCATGTAAGTATCCATTTTTTTTTTACAAAAATACACAATATTCGTATTTACGAAAATTATAAAATCGCCTTTTAACTTCAGACTTATAACTCAATTACCTGGCGATAGTTTTTATTGTTCCACACGGAATCAGTCCTTATAGAATCAACTTGTATATATCGCATTGCTAAAAAATTCTCTTGATATATTTGACAAGTGAAAGATCTCGTAAGTGATTCAATTTGGTCGAATGAATCCTTCACTTTCTATGGTTTTAATAAGTGTTGCTTTTAATTTTTTTACAATTTTTTGAAGAATCGACATTAACGATATATAATTGTATAAATTGATGAATTTATAGAATCAATATAACTATCGTTTTATGGCACGAATATAAGTAATATGTTGGAGTCAATAATTTGGATTCTTATCCTTAGGATAGTCGTATATTTTTTCGTATCCATATATCCATGCGTAATAAATACTGATGACTTGAAGAAGACAGCGGATATTTGGTGGGTTCGGAAGGCTTAGGACCGGTCTGAATTGTGCAAATTAGGGAAGGTGATCCAGCTGTGGACCTCCAAAGGCTGATGGATAGATAAATATCCTAACAGCATGACTTAGCTCAAATAATCTTAGTATATTGATTCAAAAAAAAATCAGGGACTGGTCTTTCATATAAATAAGAGATGTTTTTTTTCGTCTCCCTCATCGTGCGGGGTATCGTTATCTGATTAATTTTCAAGTATTGATACTAATGCTGCAGTTTCCTTAGGCGAAGATAGGGTATTAGTTTAAACATGTAAGCAAAAACAAACAAATCCAAAGTAAACAAAGCAAAAATACAATGAAATGACATCGACAACAATATTTTTTACTAAGAAAAATAAAATCTAAATAGATACCTAAGGACAGTGATAAGTCGAGTTCTAATTTTTGCACGAAGGAATTATTTGTAGTTGAAAATTTTAAGCGTATTCATTATTTTATGTAAAACAAGTTGTAGTTCTTCAATAATCTGGTATTAGGTTCAAAAGTATGTGAAGTATCCCAGACCATTCTTATCCTTGGTAAAACTTATGATTGGCTCCAGGTTCATAAATCGGTTAAATATAAAAAGACCAGTAAACAGCTGGTCATTAAGAAGACAATAATCAAAATTGAAATAATGTCATTCCTAAAATGAATAAAGAACTTGAATAGATCTTAGTAGTTGGTTGAAGACAATTAGTCGAAATAAGGCACTGCCTAATACATTATTTTTTAAATAAATAGCTGATAAATAAGCAAACGGATAATTCTATTGTAAGTCATCATCTTTCATGAATAGTCAAAGTACTCATCGCTGCATTCTCCACCGTAACAAACAGAAAGGTGCGACTTATTTCAGGAGTTTGGTAAAAAACCTATCATTCATAAATATCAAAACTAAGTAATCTTAAGTAACTACAATCATTCGAAAACTGAAAAGGATGAGATAGTATGAGTCCTTCATATTGATCCTCCTCTACAAGACGGAAGCAACGTCGTTATTCTACACATCATATTTATGGTCCAGTATACGATGAACCTTAGCCAACAAACCTCTAGTTTTAATTAACCAACCGAGATAGCCGAAGCACTCGGCACATCGCGTTGCCAAGTCTCCAAGTTGACACGCTGATGTTTACTGCGCACTACTTGGCACTGTTCCTTGGTAGGTTAAAGTATTAATTGTTAGATACGGTCATGGCAGTGTTCTATTAACATTATTATAATTAGGCTCGACTGCAACGAGCAAAATCTTCTTTGTTCAGAGAGAGAAGAGAAACAGAGTCAAAGTAGCAGATAAAGTGACTTCATGTCTACAAAATTGTTGCGCTAAAACCTATGTTCCATTAAGTGACGAAATATCGTCAATGCGAGATGTAAAGCCGTATTGGACAAATAATTGTTGAGATCTTGTTTCAAGAACATTGGCTTACGACGACTTTTAGTATGTAAGTATCATCGTTTTTACCAAATTACTAGCCCTACGAAGGTTTCAAGTTATCTTCACAAACATTTACATTTTTAATGTAAGCAATTACCAAACAAAATTTGAAAAGTTAAACGTAAAAGGTAACCTCATTCTGAAATTAGGTATTTTCCTGAATTTGTAAAAGAAACTCCTTGATCTTACGTAACTGAAACCACAGTCCGAAATTCTTATAAATCCCGGTTAAAGAGATTTGCTTTTAAAAGAACCATTTAAAGAAAGAACCTTACTCGCTAAGCTGTTATCCAGGTATTTCGCTGTACAACACTTTTGATGTTTTGGTACAAACTATTTTCACGCTGTTTTAGCTTTTATCACGGCACGGTAAAGCTGATTTTGTTATGGGATAAGTTCGCAGTACCGCATATTCGGGAGACAGTTCCTTTGTTATCAACTGCTGTAAAAGTGCTGAACTTAGTGCACCTAAAAGTATGTCATTACAGGGAGACCATCTTGTTTTCGCGTTTCTGTTATTATTTAGAGGGTATATAAAAGTGTGAAGCGGAAAAATTTTCTAAATTTAACTTTCTACCTTGATTTGCATTACTGTAGAACTTTCGTTTTGCAATGATATCAATTTGAATATCACTCGTTACGTCTTCCTATATATCAAATATATTTTTGTTAGTTTGTATATCATATAGATGTGGCTTTAAATATATACAAAGTTTTATTATAGATATCATTTTTCATTTTAATTTCTTGTATTAAATCACAAAGATTAAACAATAATACAAAATATTCTAATCTTCTCTTAATCAATTTAACGAATATAATAGTTGAAGGAGGGTATTGTAATAAATTAATAGAATGACAAATCGATGTAATGATAAACGATGTGGACCGTTCATCCGAGTAGACTTTAAAGATTAATGAAAACGGAGTAGCTCCTTATCGAATAAATGATTGAGAAAAGGCTAGATGAAATCTAAACAATTTTAACGAGCTTTGTAACACTGAATAAGAATCAGACAAGGATGCTGTCTCACTGGTTATTATTATTTCTACAGTTTCTAGAATAATGAACGTGGTTTTTAACTCGACAACATTATAATTATGTTCAAGGTTCGTAATTGGATAGTCGCTGACGTTAGTTTACTAACAGTTACTTCGAATTTCAAAACTGATCGACGGAAACTATTATTGGCATAAATTTCCTGTTAGCTTAAGTTAGAGTGCCAAATTATGAAATACTATTCAGTCACCCCATTTAAAGTTTTAGGAAATGAATGAGAACATTTAAAGTTTTAGGATATGAATGAGTGCTTTATAACTTTGCTCGCGATCTAGCAGACACGCAAACGCCAGTAAACCTTGGCCATTAACGTCGTTGCTGCGACGAATGTTTATTTGGCTCCGTTGAACCGTCAGGTAGCCCGTCTCCTTGTTTATCGACCATTAAAAATACATTAACGAACCATCATTTGGATTACAGTTTTAATAACAAATAACTTGGAATCTATTTTACTTTGTAATTATCGCCAAAGTCAATGATTTCTTCCGCAATTCTGGACTTTTCCTTTTTATAGTTAATCGGGTTTAAAATAAGTTCAGTATAAATTTTTATGGATGAGGAATTATAATCATTAAACTTTGACGTCATTATGTTCCATTTGTGGCTTCTATTTTCACAATACACGGCCAATTTAGCAAATAAAAGCCTCAACGAAGACCATTGCTTTGAACATTAGGAAACGTTTATGACCTCTGTGGCGTAGCGTTGTACACTTTCCGTGGTGAAATTAATAAGGCTGATTGTGAACTATGCGTTGATGGTATTATGTTTCCGTGTTCGTGTAAAACAAGTCTATTGGTATTGGTTGTGATTTAATTTAGTTTTGCAAAGCGTTTTATGTCGCTTTATAATTTAAGTATTTTTTTTAATTTAATTAAGTTCTTACTTAATTATTCTGTTTTATTTTAAACTATTTAGTTGTTT
>DWPA01002771.1:0-15197 GCA_018251375.1 Calpodes ethlius
AACAATCATGAGCCTTAGAATCGTGGTTCAATGGTAATCAAACCGGACCACATTTCAAAGGGTCCTTCGATTGCCAGGGAGGCAGAAGTTTGAGTCAGTTGTTTACATTTTAGTGGAATGTTTCAGTCCTTGTGTGTTGTTTAAGACATAACAATAGAATTTTAACGGCCCCATAGCCTAGTAGGTAGTGACACTGCCTGGGAAACGAGGGGTTCTGGGTTCGATTCCCGGCCGGGGCAGATATTTATGTGACAGATAACTATTTGTTCTCGGATCATGGGTTTTAGTGACGTGGTACTCGTGTTGTCCATGTCACCCGCGACACAGGGAATCCTACTGCGGGGGGATGAGTGTGTTAGCGTTTATGTTTAATTTCCTTTTCAAATGAAATATAAAATAGATTTCAGTACACACGCCTGCACGTCCCACGTCACAATGGCATGTGGCGCCGTGCGTGCGGGGTGGGCAATTCGAAGTTTATTGTTTATGCACATTGTATTGAAATGTAACTTTTATCCGTAACTTGGACGATGGGGATAATCCTATTACGCCAACTTGCTTGTTTATTTATACACCGCACAGCGTAATAATGCGATAAGACCGTAAGTCGCAAGGCAGGCAATAAAATGTTTAAATGTTTTGTCATATTTCGTAATTTAACTTAGAGCTTGTCTTAAAATAAAGACGCATTATTTTATGACTATAATCCACGTATTTAATTACGTGATTAGTTCATTAAAATATTCTAGCAAAATTGGGATGCAAGCGGATTTAAATCACGAGTCGTTGGACTCCAGATGACTTTGTGAAATGTAATATTAATTAAGTTTTTGAATAAAACTTCTTTATTTAAAATTGTTTTCGTTACTATCGTTTACAAGTGGGTATAAAACTTTTCAAATCTAACGCTATTATTACCTTTGTTTGTGAAAATTAAATAGATAATATTCAAGTTTTCAAGTAACTGGTTTTTGTCATACTATTCTCTTTATTATCTTTGGAAGAAGGTATAAAACTTTCGGAAATTAATACCATGTTTTTCTTTTATTTAGTTGATGTTAAAACCATATTTTTTGACAAGCACTGCCTTTTAAGATTAAAAACTTTAGCCCTTTTTAATAATTCATCTATTAATAATCTCTGGATAAGTTCTTAGATAAAGTAATAAGAACTAACAATATCAGGTGGTGTCAAGTTCCTAAGCTAGACTTAAGGATTATGAACAGATAAAATATTGAGAACGGATATTGACGTTTAAATAAATAAATTCTTACGTATTCGTCAATTTTTATGAAAATAAGATATTCAAATTCTAAGTATGTGTTCTAGGTGATCCTATAAGTAATATATATATGTGGGCTCAAGTTTCGTAAGGAACAAAATACAAGTTCTCGGGAGAAACAATAAACTTCTTTTATTTCATCTGTCTATAAGTTATTTGTTAATGAGTTTTTGGTATTTTCAAAAGAAACGATACAGAATTGGTTTAGAGTTGTATTTACTAATAACATTCGTTACATCAGTTTCCAAATGTATAAAAATACTTAGTCGTAAAGGCATTTATTTTAAGAATCTTAAGGAATTGAATATTCCGAATAAAACTATGTATATAACGCATTTCGTCCAAATGTCCTTTACGACCTTTGAGACCAGAGGTATCGACATGTCCTTGCTTATCAACAAACATTCTCACATCAAGATGTTAAAAATGTTACTGTAACATCGTATTGTGTAAATAATAAATATAAAAGATTGGCCAAACTTGCACAATTCTAGTCACATGAAGATTGCAACATGTTTGTACACAGAACGAATGTAGGACGGTGGTTAGACAATTAGATTAAAGGCATCTAGGACAGAGCCGCCTTCCGCAGCCCTTTTACTTTCTTTATGGTAATGATGGTAGATTGCTCAGACGGTATTAACGTTATCAACTATTCGAAGCACGGATGGTAACTTGTTTAGATTCAATAAGCTGATCGCGAATATTCTTCATGTTTTGCAGCTATATTCCATAAAGACTTAAGAGATTCAACTAAAATATAGGCTACTAGATGATGCTCGCGGCTTACCCGCGTGTGAAAATAGAACAGCAATAAAAAGGTGGTCGATTTCTATCTGTCATTGGTTGCTAGGCAACGCTTTGTTTATATGAAATTAAACTTTTTGTAACTTTTCATAGAATTTCATAGATCTTTCCATAGAAATGAAATATTTTTTCGCGGTACAAAGTAGCCTATGGTATTCTACGTCTTCCCCACTATATCCAAACCAAAAATCATACTGTAGTGACGCTCCATTGCGCCGTGAAAGAAAGCCAACAAACACACTTTCTCATTTATAATATTAGTATAGATTTACATGGTTTTTCGCATCTGAGAACATTGCGATCCAGAGGCATCTTGCCTTAGTAATATCTCTAATATTACTCTAGGGATTCTGTGTAGCTTACTCATATTTATGTGAATTGCTTGACGCTTTGAGGGTCAAATTATTTTGCAGGTTAATACCCCGTACAATCATTCCATGTTATAGTAATGGGACCACGATGGAAACCCGCTGACACCGTTGCCCGCCATGTCATTACCACATAGTTCTCTGTCATTACTACGTCTAGGATTATTAGGTGCATAGCACGAAAGAAAATTGTACCCAACTATGTCATTACAATATAAGTCGTGAGAAATAAATGCGATGCAGGATATAAGGATAATATTATACTATAAAAAAATATATGATGAATATTGCTCTACAGATAGAGTTGCGAGAAAATGACTTTGCAAAATTATATTAATACTGAATACATTTTTTTTTTATTGTGATAATACTAATATTTCACTTTACTTTTTTTTCACTAAACTAAACTAAATAAGGTTCTTTTGGTTACTCTTATAAGAGGTATTAAATTGGTTTAAGATTTTTTGTTTTACTTAAATTGTTATTATCACTATAGTCTTAAAAAATAAGTGTCTAATAAGACTATAAGATACAAGCCAGGTAAAGTAATAATGCATCTGTACGCTTGCGCAGGTAAAAAAGGTACTCCAAGAACTTTAAATGGTCGAGACTGTATCTTTATTTTATCTTTTATTGTCAAAAATATCAAGTTATTAATGTGGTATGTATTAAGGACATTAATAATAATTTTTCAATGTTATAATTTTAATTTTAGAGTTTTAAAGATTAGCTTAATTGTACTCAATTGGGCACTTGAATTATTCTTGAATGAAGTCTATAATACTGAAACATGATGAATATTCTAATTCGAATTTTAATGTTTTATGACTATTGAAATTAGAAATATTTGTAGTTAAATTAAATTAAGAATAAAGCAAATGTTTAGTTTTCTAATAATGTTATCTAATAACGTTTAGAATTGTAAAATATATATCAAGCTGATAAACTAAATAAATATAAATAATTTGAATGACCTTAAATATTCTGACATTTAAGTCTTAATTGGAATTAAAATGTTATAAAAATAAACATGTCGGCGTTGGCACTTGTATTAGTCTGTGCAAAAGGCTTATCTATGGCATCTGTCAGATTTGGCGCGCTATTGGACGACGCAATAATTTGACATAATGATCTTTCCATATCTATGTACTTGTATTCTCCTGTATTTTATTTCAGTACTAACATAAGCTTACTATGTCAAATCTTTGTTTCATAAAGTACACCTATTACCACCCAATAAACTTCTACTACCACAAATAAATATTCTTAAACAAATATATTTTAAGCTGACATACATACATTTAATTAATTTTAAATTTTACTGTTGGTAGACAAATTAGGTATAGTTTAAAATTTGAATACAAAGAACTACCAGACGGTGTTCTGGAAATAAAAAAAAAGTTATTGACCTCGGAGTGGGACAGTAAGTATAAATAATTGAAATGGGTGCAAAAAAGTTTACCCTTTACCCTATTTTATATCTTCGGTTAAAATTATAACGTATAATAAGCGTTGTAAATTTCATTTCTATATAGATTATCATCATTATCATCATCATCATCACAACCCATAATTGCCCCAGTGCTGTGCTCAGGTCTCCTCTCACAAGATGAAGGGTACACGCCGTCGCGTCGTCCACTGCGCTGACCAAGTGCAGATTGACAATTCACACACATTTGACAATACTAAGGTGACTCTTATGTGTGCAGATTTCCTCACAATATGTTCCTTCACTGAATCAAGTGATAATTAACTTACAATATGCATACAACTTCTTGAAAATGCACGGCCCCACGTTTGGGAAACCAACGTTCGAATCACTACGCTATCATTGCTCTATATACAGAGATACCACCGTATTTTGTAAACCGTTTGATACAGAAGATTCCATTCATAAACTCAACGAAGAAAATTCAAGTATTGCTAAGAGATCGAAAAGAAATTTCACCTAAACAAAATACTTAACATTCGGTAGCAAATATCATGGGGATTGTGGCCTGAGATTCGAAAATCATATCTCAAACTATGTAACTCATTGTTTTTATAAATTAAATATTGTATATACAATATGGCTCTTCGTAACGTTACAATGACTAATTGTTATTAATTCGTAATTCGGCTGTTAGAATCACTTGTATCAAAACTAAACTATATGGATGTTTTGAAGTCTTTATTATACATTGGATTTGTCTCAAAGGTAATTAACCTGTTGTCTAATTGGAAAGAAGGAAAATCATCAACGTCACGATAAGATACCTTTAATTTTAAAACTTTCTGAAAATAGAACCGTAAAAAATTTGCAAATTAGAAATTCTACACTTAATATTGGCATATTTTAATCGCATTTCATCATTCACATGGAGAAGTATTGCTAATACACAGTAAAAATACATATATTTCTTCACTACAATTTCTTAGGAAAAAACCATTGCGTAAATGAAATATATTAACGGTTAAACAACATAGCAACATACTACTCGCCAAAACCAATGGTGAATAGCCGTCATTGAAATCAAAAATAAATCCACATAAAATAAAACACCCACGTCAGCTTCTGTGATTTTGTTTTTTTAAATTATGTAATCTATAGGCATTACTATGAGCCGTAATAGATTAAATGTCACACGTGTCCACAGAGTACGCATTGAAATTCAAACCTGTTAATTTATTGTTATCTAATTCGTAAAGGCATTCCATTCAGATTTCTAGAATTATTAAAGGTCTTATTACATACTACATTCATCTCTTATTTTATATCCCAATCATATCCTCGGTTAAGGATTTCCTGAGTTGCAAATGGTATGGACAAAACAAATAGACATCACCAATCCAAGAATCATTATCCAAGAACAAACATTTATCTGTCACATCAATGTCTTCCTCAGCCCTATCGACCAGGCTATTAAAACATTATTGGGTAATGTCCTATTTCATTTGAGCCAAAAAATTCAATAATTTGAGCAGTTTTAGGTCGATGACAAAGAATAATTTTAACGTTTTTTTTATAATATATCGCGTCACAGACAACATACGTAAATGTACTTACGTAGTCACTGCGACGATAAAAAAAGATCTATTCCGTGGTCCATACTAATCTATAACCTTGGAAGTATCACGGAAGTGCGAGAAATAAACGGTAAATCAAACCGCTCGTTATATAGTTTGTCATAGTTCCCACTGAAATTAGCAAGAAAGAGGAGGAGAAGGGTTGTAAAAAATTTCAGGAAACCCGAGCCCTGTCAAGATCAAACAACCAAGCTCAGTAACCTTCAAAATAAGGGCTTTCAAAATCAATGCTGTCTCTTTTTCAGTTCAACCTGTACAACTGGTTTGGACTCAATTCTGCCCAAATTTTCAACCTA
The DNA here is from genome assembly GCA_018251375.1 of Calpodes ethlius. Classification (NCBI taxonomy): domain Eukaryota; kingdom Metazoa; phylum Arthropoda; class Insecta; order Lepidoptera; family Hesperiidae; genus Calpodes; species Calpodes ethlius. The sequence goes on from DWPA01002771.1 coordinate 5,820, forward strand.
ATTTAATGTCGTTCTGTTTAGGATCTGTCAATCTATATTTGTAATTTGCCTATACTTGTGACATCTATAGATTGCAATCGCCAATCACCAGGGTTTGTGTCATTAACAATTTTTATTATGCCACCACTGACAAAAAGGGGATTATATCATGTTGAGGATAAGAAGCAGACCAGTTTAAGTAGGATGTAAACTTTAAAATAAAACATCAAAACCAGAACTTAAAAGCGAAAAGTTGGATGATGCTCAAAGACCTGAATTAAAAATATATATATATTCAAAGATACTTGGTCGAAGAATCGAAATGGAATTGGGATGATCGTTTATTTATTCTGTGTTCAAAGACAAATTATTCACATTATAATTTTCAGCAATTTTGGAAATAATCGCAAAAAATTACATTCACAGTACTATATACCGAATAATCGTATTTTTCAAATGAATAAATTGGCTTCCGAAAGAAACATTTTTTTTCATAGCACGTAAGGCCGAAGTTAAAAAAAAAAGAGGAGTAGATCATATTATGAATAAAACGTAAAGGGATCTTGGGGCAAGCTCATCCTTTATCTTGGAGATTACGCAGAACGACATCACCAAAAGATATATGTTAATATACTCAAAAGAATATAGGCAGTAGTAAACCATCAATACTAGAACTACGTAATGCGGAACGAAATTACTGTCACAAACAAACCTGCATACATCAAGGCAGTGCGGCGGCGGCGGTGCGACGCCACAAAATCTTATATCGAACAGGTTCACGCTTCACGCATTGACATAAATTAAAAATAAAAAGTAGGCAGAGACAAACAACGCGTCCCGTGTGTATGCCAACGCGGGAATACTACACGAAAAAGCTAACGCCATCGGTCAGTCGGCTTCCGCGGCGCGCGCTGTTAATACGTTCCCGCGGCTGTCAAAATTCCCGCCAACCTGCACCTAAACTGTTTTGTATCAGTGATTGCGAAGTTTATAATTGTGAAGTGTTATTTCTGTCGGCAGTACGAGTGACCGAAATCTGTTGCAACAGAGGATTTTCACGTATAAGACGGTTAGTTCTTGTTTATGTTAATTTTAAATCAATTTTGAGTCTTGTATTGAGTCGTATCAATATAGGTATAGAGATCGTTATTCAAATTATATATTGACGTAATACAACAATTTAAATTTATTAAGGAATGTGTCTTACAATGTTCGTACAAAGTTCATGGAATAAATGTAACAAAATTTATGTTAAATTTAATTTGAATTGACGTATTTCAATAGGTAACATTCACGTATTTTTACAAACAAATAATACGTAAATCTTATTAAAAATTCGACGACCACTTTCAACCTCTCTTTGTTTACATTAACCTACAATTGGAAAGTTGAAAATTCGTATGATGTAGCATGAATTTAAAATAATCATAATTCGACGTTGCTCATTTCGAGAAACTGGTGTCATTGCGAAATAAATTTAAAACTTCAAATTAAACATATGCAATTATGTTATTAATGACTAATAGGGTATAAGAATCTTATTAATATTTGTATATAAAATAAGTATTTCGTAATCAATTAGCAATTTTTTTCAAATTTGATATAGTTATTGCAACAGATAAACCATATTGATGATCGTCAGATGTTTCCAGATTACGAAAGTCCCCATTGTTCTTGAACTTGAGACAAATCTCCGTTCCAGCTTCTTGTGCCGACACCAGTTGCCCTTGGCATTGTATGTAGATCGTTTTGCCCTTAGCCTCGTCTACAAACGCTACTTCATTCTACTTTACTTAGAAATCATTTTATTAATCTGCCAATATCTGTTGGATTTCAAAAATCATAATCATTACCTATATTTTTTAGTAGATGAGCCTTTTAGAAGCTTCAAAAGCTCAAATTTGATTTGTATTATTAGAATTAACTTAAAATTTTCCATAATCTTAGTATTTCTATTGGAAATCGTTTTGTTTGATTATAACTAAACATTACGACACAAAAATTGTTGCTAATATTACCAGTATTATCCGTTATAGCTTATATTCTAAATCTATCGAATAATATATTTGTTAAACCATTAACTTTAGTGGATTTTCTAGAAGGTTTAAATTATAAATACAATGGCAATTGATGGATTATAGTAAATCGACTAATTATGTAAGTAAATATTACAATTATATTTAATAGGACAGGCAATGACTATTTCTGAGGGTACTTAAGAGCTATTATAAACTGGTATTTATTATTAAATATCTGACACATTTGATGTTATGCGTCATTAGCGGAAACAAAATAGGTTCATAATTATCTTTGATTTGCATACTGAAATGGAAACTATTTCAAAATCAGTAGACATTTAGTAAATATTGAGCGTAGTTATATTTCTGATAGCCGTTACTAGGATTTACGTTCACAGATTACATAAAATTTTGTACAGAGATATATTAAACTGTTGCATTATATTTACTACTAGTTTAAAAACTTTATATTTATAATAAAACAAAGTCTATATTTGAATATGTTAAAGCTCAAATTTTCTTACTATCAAATTATTGTAAATACTAAATTTTTGATCCCCTATTTCAACCTCTTCTTCCCTTATTTTTCGCGATAAAAAGTATCCTATGTCTTTTCCCAAGTTCAGTTCTATCTTCATACCGAATTTAACCGAGTTATTTTGGCAGTTATATTAGTAGGGATTAATAGGTCAATGTGAGACGGTAGTGTACATTCAACACAAAAATGCCCGATTAAATATATTACTAGATATCCCTGTACTCTTTATTAACTCGTCGTTATTAATGTTATTTAACTTCAAAATAATGTCATCTAATGAACGTAATGCCACAGTATCTATTGAGATCATAAATAACTAGATTGAAATTACAATGTTTAACATTTTGCGAAAGTCTTCAATACATTCGATTTAACTTTACACGAGAATGAACAAAGGCTCTACGAATTCGCTTGAAGACAGCAATTAAACAATTGTGGTTCACGTTTCGCTTGTATCAACACAAAACACCTGCTACATGACACTGCATTCACGAAACAGCGATCGGGTTGGAAATTTGATAATACATGGCGTTCTTTTGATTGAGGTGTGAGTTTTCTATCGTTTGGGACGAAGCAATGGATAATGGTAATGTTGGGCAATACGAGCGATAATTTTGCGTGAATAGAAGGTGTGTCTGTACCCGGTGTGGAAGGTCAGCGCGAAGCCTCAGGCATTCTTGCACCGGCCGACATAATTATGCACGTTATACAATCGGATTTGATAAAAAATAAGTGGGCGTGCAAGACACGTCATCAATTGTTACGGAAAATGCTGATACAATTTATTTAAGGAAGAGAGATTAACCGATCTTAAAATTTTATTGCTTTGGTGATTATTTAAACAGCAGCTAGAAATTGATTTCTTTATAACGTTATCATCAAAACAAGTTAATTACGTTAGCAATTAGGAAACGATTGATATTTCCGATTTAATGTTTTTGTTACCACCAAATAAATGAATCGTTATATAAATTTAAATTATTTTCTAAAATACTACGGCAATGTATTTTTAAATGAGGAAATCATACAGTTATATATAGACTTCATAATGACGTGGGGAGCTTTCCATTCAACATTTCTACGAAAAATATTACTCAACATACGGCTTCGTGTATCGGGAATACTTCCAAATGACAAACCATCGTTCGAACTGAAGATAAAGCAGGGGAAAATAAAGAAACGTTTTTATATAATAGTGACATCGTTGAATTAAGAACTAAATCAGTCTGTCTAAAACTTTAATAATACAATTTACACGCAACATATCGCGACAAAATTGATGCTGCTCAAACAGAGATATCTTTTGAGAATCCCCTCACATGCACAAATATAAAATCCAAAATACAATATACAAAAGCCAATTTAAGCATGTTTTCTGTTAACAAATCTAATTTAGACGTTAAATGGATATCATCTTTATGAATGTTCTGCGTTAATTTAAACACAACCTAAATACACGGGTGTGAGTGGTGATTCATTCAAGGGCGAGACAAAGAATTGAATGTTTTCCCGAAATATTCTTACATTTACAAAGGGACGCGGAATGTTAAAAGAGCGTGGTATTTAAGAATACATGTATGTAAATTTGTATATCCAAGACTGAAAATCCAAAATGGGACATGATGTAAAACATAGTTGTTCTAAGAAGCTAGAGTTCATGGAATTTTTCTCAACCAACAATTAAGGTATAATTGATTTTTTATCGATATTATAATAATACAGATATAAGTGAAGGAATAGGTTACATGTAAAACACATACAAAATTATTCTTTAGGGCGGAATTGATTTTATGCTAATAGAGTATTGTAAAATATTGTTTTGCCCTAAATATACCTTATTGAGTTAACCAGCGCCATCTATTTTTGAATTGCTTAAATTGTATACTTAATAACGATGGCATTACATAAAATATTTTTTTTCATAATAAAAGTGGTTAAATAGGTAGTTAAATACTATCTAAATAAAAAAAATCGACGAAATAATTACAGTCGTTTCGGGGAAACCAAACATATATGTGCATATATATACACATATAAATTGGTCGTTTAAAGTCTAAAATTAAAATAGATTTTATAAGACCCAAACGACCACAGACAGGTAGGACCGTTCGCCTTTACTATCGCCGTTGATTTAGTTGGCGAAGTTAATATAGTAACAAGTGTCAGTCCAAACGAAGCAACGAGGTAAATCCAGTTAAAACAAGAATAGATAAAGTTGCAAATTCGTTAATGTTTTCCATAACAAAAACGAACCACAGGTCAGTCACGTTACCAGTGGCTACTGATAAGGAAAGGTCTAGATGCGTATCATGCATTTTTTTGCGTCGACATTTGCGGACACGTGAATCTGAATATCAATGTCAATTGAGTGAACTTTGCAACATTTATTTTGATACCACTTCACCAAACTTGATGCAATTTTGTCTAACGAATAAAATGTCATGTATAATTATAAAAGGCATGGTAATTACGATTGATATTATAATAATCCGGCAAAGTTAAATGTAAATTAAATCATTACTTGCGTCTTAGGAACGTTGTATTTAATTTTTGTTGACTTAGTCTATATGTGCATCCATATAAAAGTATGGTAAGAAGAAACGTGAAGTGTTGGGGGAGAAACGTCATCGAATGTCTTTCACGTCTCGGAAAAAAGAGTATAAATCGTCCTCTGATCTAGCGTTAGGCCACCTGGGACTGAAGACCTGAAGGAGACAGCGGGATTGGTTTAGGATTAGTTTGGGTTGCGTAAATTAGTGGAGGCCTATGCTCAGCAGTAGACATCCAAAGGCTTGATAGATGGACATGTGCTAGGGACAGTGTGTGATATAATCTGTGTTGTACCATATAATTATAAATACATTAACTTTATATACCTAAAATAATGAACACCTGAAAGCCTCGCTTATAACGATGAATATGTATGAATTGAGCATCGTGAAGTCAAACTAATTTTAGTCAGACTACTTAACATTCCTCAGTTTATTGTGGTACTCAGAGAACCAAAAAATGGCTTGGAAGTGTTCTACGTTAGACAATTGTATGCGATGATGTAAATTAAGATAAAAATCACAGCTCATAAGATTTAATGTCCGAAATAAGGTATCAAGATTCCTTTCAAGAATAATACGATATTATCGTGGCAGTATAACAAGTAAGGAAGCAAGTTTAGTGCAAAATGTGAATTACGATTTATGTATATACAAAGGTCAGCCGACTGACGGAATGGCGGCAAAGAGACTGGAGCCGCACTATGATTCTTATTTTTCAAGGAATTAAGGCGCGGTTTGTCGGTGACGGTCCGTACGCTGGGTGGGCTTTGCAATCATTAAATTGCTTTTCGCCGCTGCCAGCGCTGACCCTAAGTAGTACCCGGTGGATCGAGTTTTGCTTAGTAATTTCAAATAGTAGGTATAAAGCTGAGCTTTTAAATGGCGCATATTCTAGTATTTTAATATAGATAAACGTGAAGTTGGTACCAGCGCTATCTTGTGGCAAGCTAAACAAATCAAATCAAATTCCTGTACTCTAAGAATCACATATGGCATCAACAAAAAAAACACATGAAAAAATTTTTTTTATAAAAATTATACCTCAACAAACCTATTCTTTGACTGAATAAAACCCGAACTTTCATCATCTTCATTACGGCAATTTTAGAGAAAACGGTTACGTACGTGAAAACGTACGTTATTTTAATTGTGGTAAGTATGTGAATAAAACATACAGCTGCTCGAGACGCAACATTTATTGGCGGTTCATTATTCTTAAAAGTTACATATTCATAAATACCTACATATATATACATTAAATTTTACAAGAGTAATACAGTTTGTAACACGTAGAATAAAAAAGAAACAGTATTACACATTGTTATATAATACGTGAACACCTGCACAAAGATGCTACACTATGACTTGAACAATATTGTAGATAATAAAAGTAGTCAACGAATACTCGATAATAGACATATATATATATATATATATATATATACACGATAATAATAAATATCAATGATAGAAATAAACGGCGAGCTTTTAACCTAGTCGTTAGTGACTCTGCCTGCAAACCGAGCGGCCCTGGAGGATTATAAAACACGATGCATTTCTAAAATAATGACTGTTTCTGATGTAACGGAGTCGAATCTATAGATTAAATTCAGTTTATAAACAGTAAACAATGCATGGGACACGGCAAAAGGACACGTGCTTTCCACGAATTAAGTTATTTACTGATATAAGCACAGACGGCTACCACGTGCTGAGTCCAAAATGTCATGACCTATTATAATTATTATGTGACCATTTGTCTCATGAGTGACATATGTAGTGATAGTGCGGGGTTCAGTTCAAACTGGTTATTTTTTGCGATCACAAATTGTTAAGTAAATATTGTTGAGGCGTACATTTTGTTCACAATATAATCAAACTGGTTTTGTAAAAGAGTAGGTATTCAACACCCTGTACCTAATTAAAATTAAAATGTGTGGGCATTGTAATGTAGAGCTAGTTTGGACGTTTTAATTGAGACGGTAAGATAATACCGTTACTGTTTCATATGCATTACCAGTTAAATATGTTGAATTCGTCTAGTCACGTGATTCGATTTAAATTGTGGTTTTAATTTAGATATAAATAAGGTAAAAATGAGTTTAAAAAATCTAATAACACGATTTCACATAGGTAGTGCAAAAAATATTGCAACATTGCTATTCACTGTCAAGGAATTCCGTCCTCTGGAGCCACCCTGAGTGTAGCAATAATATCATACTGCTTCTTAGGATAAGAGAATGTAGTTCTCTTTCAGCTTGAAAGTTTTCTTAATTAAATATACAGAATAAGTTAATTAAAGTCGTTTTAAAGTGATGTTATTGATCTATATTTAGGGCTACCTCTCGGCTCGTGTTGCATACCACTGAACCAAAGATGAGTACAGACGAGGTATTGGCACCAGATCACTCTTGTCAGAACGTCGTCGAGGTCTGTGCTACCAACTTTTCCACCTACGAATTATTGTCGTTAGTTTTTCCAAAATCATTTCACTCGCTATGACGTAATGGTGATAGACTGTTAATTAAACTAAACAAACAGTTTAAAAATATAGACCAGCACAGTGCTGTTTCCCGTTAAGGAGTTCCTTTGCCTATAGTCAATCCTGACTGTGACAGTCAGGGAATTTTCTTGAGAGTTCAAGTTGCAACATAACAGTTAAGTGGGCATATAAATTTAATGTTAATATCGTCAACTGTTACGGATTTCCCTTATCCTAAAAATGCAGTGTCATTGGAGCAACTTCTTAGGATAAAAGGAAGTTGTTTTTTGTATTTGACAAGATTGACCCACACAAACATGTACAATAAATAAAAGCTTTTAATGAATGACTAAACTGTGCATAGGGGAATACTGTTATCTATCGGTAGCATGGGAGAATGTTCCGGATCGAACCGGTTCGGTGCATTCCATGGTTGGCTTATCGACCCCTTTGATGTGTAGCGCAATTCCAGTTAAATGAGAGTAAAGAGTTACTTAGAAACCCCATAACGTTGATTTAAGAGAAAAAAATTTGCTATAGGGATTTTTTCGCTGAACTTAATGTTGCTGCTGAACCTTCTCTTCCGTTTCTATTCTTTTAGTAGTATTGACGAAATACGTAAACAATGAAATAGTTGCGAAATGTCATTTCAAATTTGGTTTCAGATAGGATATTAGAACAAACTTATTACACATTGACGAGCACTCTAAATTATATAAAACCCCAAAAAAAAACACATTTCAGTAAAAGTTCAACGATTTAGTATAATCGACGGGGAATTTAGTTAATATTCCAAACCTGTTTTACGAATACAAATTCGAGCGCAGTGCGCATTTCAATGACTCTTGTTAGGGATTTTGACCTTTGGAAGGATATTATTGGACATGATCCGTTATTGGACAAGGTGCAACATTTTGGGACTTGCCTTTCATTTCGACCATCTTTCCATCAAGTGACATTCGTGTTGGACGTTCTGTATTTCAATTATCGTTATTAACGAACATAACTCGAACCCGCAGTCATTAACTTAAATGCGAACAACTTCACTGCTGTGTACATGCTGTTCGTTCATTTGATTATTATGCGGTTTAAGTTACAAACGCACGCGCGATGCTTACGGTTATAAGACTGGTAGGCAGTGATGATAATCATTTACTATTTCTATCTCTACACAACGTAAGTACAAAATCCGAATATTAGTAATATATATTAGAATATCATTATTATTATTACAATATTGGTCGATATATATTAGACATTCTCTGCAATCTACGTAACTGCACACTAGCTTGCACGAGTTATTTTGATTCGTTTTCCCTATACATACATTTTTGTCGATAATGTATCCTGACTAAACGGCTTGACCCATTGAGGTCATATTAACACAACATGTTTGTTTTGTCATAGCTATGATTGTATTATAGTTATAACAGTATACAACAGATGGCGCAGTAGTTAAATTAATAGATTCAAAATTTAAATATGTATTTCAGTTGAGGTTATTATAACAAAGAAAATCTTGTGAAATATCTTAGACTTGCACATTTAACGTTTAATATTCAAGTATTTATTCATTTTCTAATATTCTGAACACCAGTTCAATTATCACGAATACACATAATTTATGATTAAACCAACTTACCAAGTGAAGTTCTATCATAATTTACGGCCTCGTAGCCTAATTGGTAGTGATCTTGCCTTCGAAACGAGGGGTCTTGGTTTCGATTCCTGACCGGGGCAGATATTTAAGTGAGAGATAAATTTTTGTGCTCGGGTCATGGGTGTCAGTGATGTGTTATTTGTGTTGTC
>DWPA01002772.1:0-15197 GCA_018251375.1 Calpodes ethlius
GTCTCAGCAATCTACGTAACGGAAAGTTTTCTATGATGGTAAGTGTGAAAGTCTCTGAAGTATGACAACATGCACTTCGTTAGCGAACTAGACTTATGCATTAATATTGCAAAAGGAGTTTCGAACATAACCGTGAAAATGCGTTGAGAATACAATGACGGATGAATAGCCCTATAAAATATATTCCTTACAAACTTACCTACAATCTCACTTGACGGTTAACGACGTAGTTTGTTTGTGGTAAACTATGCTAGCAGTTTTACAAATACTATCTATCCATAGAACTGGCCGTACACACTATTGGAGGCGTTGTCCCCGCGCACGGAGTGTCCCGGGGCAGGAGCGGGCGCGGGCGCGCGGCGTCGCGGCCGCACCGCCGACACCGCGTCGCTGGAGGCCGTCACACTGCTGCGACACTTCAGCGAGGACGCCACGCCCACCGAGATCGTTGCCGCGTTCAAGAGCGCCGAGCACCGCGAGCTGGCCGCCATCAAGGAGCTCAGGTAGGCAATGCTCACGTTAGGATTGGAGAGGAGAATGGAAATAGAAAAATCATATATACTCATAAGTCTTGTGATTTTTGACATTTCATTTGGGATCAAGTCAGGATGCATTGCTCTATGCGCATTCGTTTCTAACAGATGCGGGAACCTCGCCTATATGAGGACTAATTTATAGAACGAAAACTTTCGAAAAGCTATAAACGATTATAAAGGGAAAGGTACTAAGTACTTTTGTGACTATGCGGTCAATCCCTTCAAAGGGTCACTAACTATGTAACTAAGTGTGTAAGAGAAATAACAGAAAAACAAGTATATCATTGTATTTGTTACTGAATGTTCGATAATAATATTTGTACACTTTGCACAGAGCGCGCAACCTGCGCAAGGAGGTGCGCGCGCCGCCCACCAACGGCGTCACGTTCTGCGTGTGCCAGAAGCGGCAGTACGGCGTCATGTCGCAGTGCGAGCTCTGCAAGGACTGGTTCCACTGTGAGTCCCTCTCGCTGCAGCTTTATTACGTCTGTTTATTCAGTACTTTTATAGTACATCGAGTGTAGGACAACAATGTTTGGGTAATTTAAGTGTTTTATAAGTGCAATACTATAGTTATTTTTTTATTGCAGTGTTAGTAGTACTATGAATACTAACATTAATTAATGACTAGTAGTTACTGACATACTATTAATTTGTTCTCCACAAAGAATAGTTACTGGTTCGTAGTTAATTGATTTCATGACGTATATACGAAGTTTTTGCTATTAAAATTGGGGGAGGGCGTGTAGAATTGCACGTGTAATATTCCGTATTTTCCAGCGTCGTGCGTATCGAACGTGCGCGAGCGCTCGCCGCGCGGCGACTCGCCGGAGCCGGCCGAGCAGCCGTTCCCGTGCAGCGAGCCCAAGTTCCTGTGCCCCGACTGCGCGCGCACGCGGCGCCCGCGGCTGCATCGCATCCTCGCGCTCCTCGTACGTCCCCATGTGTTCTTTTAATATCCCTGTCAAATGCCGTCTTAGTTTACGCAAAAAATTTAAGCTTGGCTACATTAATGAAGTTCTACACAAAATTTGATTTCCCGTCAATTGATAGGTGATAATGAGGTGCGTCATTTATAATATCTGTAAATAACTTACCGGTTGTTGTGTGGTGTTGCCCAATAATTAAACGTATAACAGTCCACTGCAACTGAAATGAACTTAAGATTTGGTGATTAAGATAATTAATGTACTAGCTATGTTCTATTGTAAGCATAGCTAGTAAATGAATTAGAAAAATGTACAAACAGAAAAAACACTTACATCAGTCGAGGCATGTTTGACATTAGAATTTACTAATTCAATAAGTTAACTACAGTTAATAATGAAATGCATTGTTCTCGACCAGGTGTGGCTACAGAAGTTGCCAGTGCGGCTAGCCGAGGGCGAAGCGCTGCAGTGCGTGACGGAGCGCGCGATGGCGTGGCAGGACGCGGCGCGCGCGCTGCTCAGCAGTCCACAGCTGGCCACACTACCGCAGCAGCGCGTGCCAGAGAGGAAAGATCACACCCACGGATCTAGGTAATAAAACGGATCATATTGGTTTTCCTTGCGACTCAGAACCTCTGAAGTACTTATCGTATTTCGACGCCTGAGTTGTCTTGATCGTTACAATAAATTAAATATGACGTTTTCAATTGGACGTAAAGTCTTAAAAAAATGTGCTGTTTTCTTTATGAAGAATTTAAGTAATCGGGAAAATTTTATGTTGTGAGGGTTTAGTTTTTAATGTGATTAAAAAATTCGAACAGATCGTCGGCGAGCGTGGAGCACGCTTACAGCGCCACCCCGCGGTCGCCGAGCACCCGCGTGGCCCCCGGCCTGCTGCAGAAATTGGAGGATCTAATGTTGGAGGGAGATCTATTAGAGGTATACTTTTATCAATTGCACTACATATTAAAATTTACGATTTTGTTAATTATCATTTGCTTGATTACTCCTCTCTGCAAATTTGTCGATTTCAGTCGCAGTCGCGATACATATTGACAATGGTAAAATATAATTGACATAAGTAGAGTAGAGTATTCTCTGTTATATCCTACCATCCGCGGGTTTTAACAGTCCGAATAAAACAACCATATTCAGAGTAAGCACACAACTTAAGACAACCAGCTGAGCCATTGGCTGAGCCGGCGGCAGGCGAAGCGCCGCTGTTGACTCTTGTTTCTTTATTTATATCATATTCCTCATGATTTTGAATCATCATCATCATCATCATCTATCCGCCAGGTCCGTCTCGAGGAGCAATCGATGGTGTGGGGCGCGGTGGTGGCGGCGCGCGCGGCCGAGGGGCGGCGGGCCGGCCGCGTGCTCGACGCCGGCCGCCGGAAGCGCGCGCAGCGCACGCCGCGACCGCACCACCAGCTCAAACGGACGAGGCCTCATCACGGTTAGTGAAACATTATTTCCATATCGTCAACAAGGCAGAGACCACAGATTAGATCCATTGACAGATAGACTAAGAACTTATAGTTTATAATTATATAATAAAAACATACAGAGCAATATAATGGGCTCGGTTCAAGTCACCCAAAACTTGACTACTTTCTTACAATGCCTTTTTTTTGGATAACACTAGAAATTACGGCATTCCCTTAATTTTATATCCATATTACTTGGTACTATAGACCTAACAAAAACGATACTTCGCTGAAGGTGAAATGAAATTAAACTTATTAATGTAAATTAAATGAATGAACATTAAATGAATTATAATTTGTTCCAGGACCTACAACAACCAAGACTACAATGAAACGTGGAGCATCCAACACAACAAACTATTTAAACAGGAAACAGGTATGGTGTATTATATGAAATAGCGTATTAGTAATATATGAAAAACTGGACATTAATTTTAATCATGTATTCAGATTTTTGAACATTTATATGAAATCTGGTTAAGTAATAAAAAAGTATATTTATTGTAATAGTATCGCACGTGTCGTGTGAAGTACTTATCTCAGCAGACGCACGGTTACACTATACAAGAGTGTTGGTTACATTTGGTTTTGTCTAAAATTGGAAAATTAATTTGTGTTTCAGGGAGTATCATCGGGCTCCGGGCTGATGATGCGTAAGCACTACATGGCGAGACAGGAGCGCCGCAAGCGAGGACTGGCCCCCACCACGCGGGGGAAGCACCCGCGACAGTCGAGATTGGGTGAGAATATTTTTATATTTGCACAGGGTATATAGTACTGGAGTGGTATATTTCAAAACCTTACGCGTGTTTGTTTTTGTTGAAACTCTATACAATATATCGTTTTTTCATTGAAATAAGTGAATTGAGTTCATACATATTACTTAGTGTGTCAAATGTTAGTAATAAATAATTTGCTATCTATCATACGGGGACTGTAGTGCGAAGATAGGAGTGTGCAAACATTCATTTATTTATAATTAATCTGTGTTGAAGGTCAAACCCGCGGACAGAACGCGGCAGCGACGAGCGCGCCCCCGGCGCGGCGTGCGGGCAGCAGCAGCTCCTGCCCCTCGTCCGCGGAGGACGAAGAGGACTGCGCCGCCGCCTCCTGTCTACGACCCACCGGTGAGTGATGAATATCCGGCTCGAAGGACCATATGTCGTTTGGACTTTTTCGATTCTTATATTACATTTGCACAAATACGCAAGCATGAGTTGAGAATCAGTTGAATAATACTTATTTGGTGAAAGAAATACGTGACAGCTTGTGAAAACCCAACAGATGAGTTTCAATTCTTTGTTTATGTTTATTGCACAGCCAGATTGAACAAATTGTTGAGTTTTAAATTTAAAATAAAAAATGTTATCCTCTCGCAGGCAAGGAAGTAGACTGGGTGCAATGTGACGGTGGTTGCGACCAGTGGTTCCACATGCATTGCGTGGGCCTCAACCGAGGCGCTCTTCGGGAAGACGACGACTACGTGTGCGGTTCGTGCGCCGACCGCAGGCCTAGGGCTTCGGATCGTCATTGAGCGGGCAGCGACCGCTCCGAGACTGACTGTGCTGAAGAGTATCCTTGGTGTACAGTGTTAGTGATGTGAATAAGATATTCGGAGTTCATTGAAGTTATTGGACGTGTTGAAACGAAGGTTTTGTAACGTGTTGGACAGGGTGAAGAAAAAAATGTAGACGGACGAGGGTGAGTTTTCTACTGTGACAAAATTATCATCTAGGAATTTACAGATGAATTCTATGACACACTATTGAATTGTATGACACGATTTTTAGAGTGGTTTATGAATTGACGAGTTATTTGATAAAACCTATGAATTCACACTTTTACGAGCACATGGACACTTTTTTTGTTGAAATATGATGAATAAGGATAAATTTTTGAACAAAAATTTACTTTATTTGTTTGTAAATTATAAAATTGGACAAATGACAATTAATACTCTTGTATGCTGAGTTATTAGACGAGTTATTATGTAACTTGTGATCCGATTAGGTACCAGGAACAGTTTGGCTTCGCATTCGAAGCTCGTACACGATTGTCGATTTACCCAAATTAGGTATTGTAATGGCATTATTGGTGCCGCATTGTGAGATTGGTGTTCTTTAGTGTTACTAACTATGGTGTTCAGTGAACCATTCACGCTCTGTGATCGTATAGTCGTGTTTTATGTACTGTGTGAGACGTGTTGTCAACGAGCTGGCAACGGTTGTAACGGACAGAGTAACGATACAGGTATCAAAAGGTGTATTACATGGAAATGAGAGTATGTTAACGTTATAAGTGTTATCAGAGAGAACAAATACATGTAACTGATGAATTAGTTGTTGCATTGCCGGGTTAGTTGAGTTTATGAGTCGTTTTGTTGATCGTGTGAAAATATCACGATGGACGCACGTATCACGGGTGAATCTGTAATGTCGTAAATGTTCGTGTTACGATAAGAAGGGAATGACATATTGATCTTTTGAAAATGATATTCCTCGATATATCTATTGTAGCTGGCAAATTTTGACGGGTTTGTGCTCGGTTACTATACAAATTGTAAAGCTGTGACACTCACAGCGATCGTTGAGTGATTGAATTGTAATGGTGTTTAAGTTGACTTACGATCGAACCTACTTACAAATGTTGTAAAAATATTTTTTTATACTGTTATAACATGTGAAACTTATTTAGAGGGAAGTCATTTACAATAAGAACAGAATAAAGGTATCATCACATCACAGGTCTTATATTTTCGTAGAATTAATTTGTTCATTCAACATGCGACGTTCATTGAATTGAAAAAGTTTTTGTTCCAGTTACGGTGTCAAGTTTCGATAATTTGCTATTGTATGATCGAAAGGTGATTAACGAGGGGCTTTAAAATCTTATGTCCAAATATTTTAGGTGATAATAAAAGCCCTGTATATTATTAATTATGATGTAATTATGCTCATATGTTACATGATCAATTCACTATATGAAAGATTTTGCATGTTAATAATGCACCTGTCATGCCGGTGGGATCAACGAAGGCGATCATTTATAATATTGTTTCAATGTGTAAGCATCGCCTTCGCCGAGTGCCACCGCGAGTATGACGAACGTGTCGCCATAGCAACTTACTTGAGGAGCCGTGGACGGATGGATGGATGAAATATTACGGCTGTCGAAGCCCTGTTAGCCCATTACGATGTTACGATATTAGCTAGAGAAATATTTGGTGTTGTTGACAGATCACTATTTTAAATTTCAGATACAAATTTAATATATTGCAATTGTAAATGTTTACTTTATAGATTAGATCACGCGGCGACGCCGAAGGCTATGTAATAGATAATTCAATTAATAAAATATAGAGAGATATTCGATGTCATTTCTTAAGGCACCGCTTGATAATCCTAACGCATGACGTTCAGACCGTCTGTCTCGCAGTGTGGCAGACGTTTATAGGGTAGTTGTATCTGTGAGCTATCGACGCTGTTTCTGCATATTGATGTTTGTGACACGTGACATAGGAACCTGTACACCGACCGTGGATTTACTTATCAATGTTGTGAACACTTATTAATAGTAGTGATATTGTAATACTGTCTTTACACGTTTTGGGCAAGGATATTTATATTTGCATCGTCTGTGTGTATTGGATGCCTTTGAATCTGTGGATATGTATAGAAAATTTGGGCATAACGCATTTTATGTATTCCAAAAGTTGCAAGTAAAATGTTTGAAAATTTATTTTATGTTTATAATAATTCACGTTCGTTCCACCACACTAGGATTATGCATGTGTTGGGTGCCATTGACGACACACAAATACAAGAACACACATCCAAACTGAGAACAGAACTTTAAATTCATTATTCAAGTTTCTGCCTCACGGGGAATCAAATCCAGAGCTTTTTGAATGACGGTCTGCTTTGATAACCATTGCGGTACACGGGTTGTTAATTATAATCCGAGCTTAAAATGAAAATTCGACTTGCATTTCTGTCACAGTATTTGGACAGGTGTTCATTGATTTTTGTATTCTGGGAATATGAAACTCGGGTCGTAAATGAATTTCAAACACACAGCGATGCAAACAAACAAGGGGATGATATTGAGGAAATAGATGTGAGGAAAGCTGCACGAGTCCATTTACACATGACCGGTGTTCACACTTCGGAGTTGTGAAGTTAGCGAGCTCGTTAGACCGTACGCTTGGGCTACAGGAATGATTGGATCGGAGAGAGTTTTGTGAATATTTTTTTAATTAGACGAAAAAAAAAATTAGAGGAAATTTTTTAAATGTATTTGGGAGTTTTTGCAAAAATACTGATAGCATAAGTATTGTAGTGTTGTGCGTGAGATGAATGTGTGCGTAAGCGGTATTTTGTTTGATTCAAAAAAGTTCAAATGAAGTTGAAAAATCACTTAATTCTTTAATTCACCTGATCTTTCTGCTCTCACATTTTAATATCTTCTATGTTAAGTTAAGACATTCGTTTCATATCTATGTGTATGGACACGATCAAAACAAACAGTAATCAATGTTCAATATCAGCTCAGTTAACTTGCTAACTACACTGTTAGGCTTGTATCACATCACGAATAGAACTATAGTTGGTATTTTAGTGAATAAACACTATATAATTTTTTTTTATTTCGGACTTTTTGTTGTGCAGCAATATTTTATCGTCACTGGAAAGTCAATAGTATTAAAGCGCCATTTAACACAAAATGAGATATATATTATCGTTGGATCGTGTTTTTTTCGTCGATTGATCTGGTTTTCGTTACGATCTGAGTATTGTTTTGGCGCTTTGGAAAATAGTACCGTAATGCAAGTTATAATTAACATTAAAAATAAAATGAAGATATCGATTTCGGTACGTAGGTAACACTGTCATAATATATCTTTGTTTTAACTGCATTTACTTAGAAAAAAAACATAAAAAAAATCGCTCTTGTGAAAAATGGCATCTTGGTTTTAATGTTGTTGGCTTTACGGTGACGATATGTGAAATAAGGGTTTATTGTATATTTTTATAAACCAATCAAACCTTATGTAGTGCGATTAATGATTATATTTAGTTTGTGGGGTTAGATTTAATTCAGTACAATAATGTGGCCAATGAAATGAGATAGGCGAACAAAAATAAAGTCGTTTAAAACATTATTGTCAAAATCATCTACAATAAAATTAGTATTATTGGACCCTTTTGGACAAAAATCGCCTCTGTACAGGAGCAACGTTACATCTCATTAAAAACGATTTATTTTGGTATTTTTTTTACTTATTTCATATTGAATTGAGTGGAAATCTTTTCTATTTGTGCTCACGGTCGAAATTTTAACGATATGACACAACTTGCAGAAAGTACTAAGTGTGACGCTTAACAAGTATTTAGATAATTCGGCGTCACGTGACGGATACCTCACGCTAACTTTCTGGCTGTAGCGTCTACGACAAACGATCGTATCAACTATGTCTAGATTCCTCGGTGTTTTATCTCGTTTCGTTGGCCTTAATATAAATTATTCTCATTCAATTTCGGTTATTCATTGTTCTTTTTATAGTTATCAAGTACTTACTGTGAGGGAATTAAAGATTGACAAATAGAACTGATAAGAATTGAAATTGACAAGGAAATGTTTAAATTCTACTGCAAACCGTGAAAGTAATTTGTGTTGAGTTATAGTTGTGACATGGGTTAATGAGTGGATACTTTAAGTGTATTTGAAGTACGTTCAATATATTTCAACCCTCCCGTTAACTCTTCCATCTACAGATTGGATTAGAAATCTATTGAACTTGGTCATTTATTTTTTGAGTATGATTGCTTCTCATAGCTACACGTAAAACAACTATTACAAGACTTGGTCCTACTATTATGTTCAAAAGGATTTTTTTGCGTTCCATTACTAACAGCTGTTAGTATTATTTTGTTCGGAAAGTTCGTGCCGATATTTTAGGACAATTACAATGCAGCAAATTGACGAAATTAACGAATCGTAACCAAATTTTTTTTCGAATATGGCTCATTTGTCAATAATGGTGATATATTCAGTCAGGTGTGATGTGGTGCCTACCGAAAATCGACACGAACATTCCGGATAAGCTGTTATTAAGGTTTTGTCTTAAGGGTGGTTAGCAAGTTATTTCATATCACTCGTCCTACAATACGTATAAAATATTATCATGCGATACACCGAGCCCGCGTTGCTATTGTTGATAACGAGGGAGTCATGAATGAAACATTTGTGCTTGTTTTTATTTTTGTTTAGTTATATAAATTGCCTATTTTATACCATTAACTATTTAGGTACTAACTTCATTTTGTGTCAACAAATTGTACATATATACTTTAAGCCGGCTTTCTGTAAATTTGAACTTTGATCAAGTTTTTTTTTATTACTAAGTTATTTCGATTGAACAATATGACACGAGTTCACCTGGCTTCCATGTATTATTTATACTTATTAACTAACTATAAAATATTGTATCGATCAAAATTTGAACTGCAGCAATCAATAGTAACACTTGAATTTATAGCGTCTAAGGTACATTTTACGTTGAATCATCACTGTCTTAAGCTACTTAGTCGTTTGTACTGTAACATACTGATGTAAGAATGTATATTTTTTATATTCGTATCTTTGTATTCATGTTGTTTTGTAAGCCAACATGAGCTCTATCGCTGAGGCCACCTGTACTGCGTTTATCGGGCGCCAGGCCACGACACGTTGTTTTAAGTTTGTCCAATGTTTAAAATTTTCTTTGGATCGTTGTTATTTAATAAGAATTTAATAATGCCGTTGATAGTGCCGAAAGCTTGTGAAGTCGTTAGCGACGACGGAATGTACAAATTAATATTGGATGTTTAAAATACTAAGACTGTTCCAACTACGTACGGAACCTTTAAAAATATCAAGCACACATCTGATGCTACTAGAAATTTTGGTTGTACACGTAGCACTGCCGGACCACAAAGGAATCCATTCAACAAAAGCTAGTTAGTATTATCGGCATATTAACTGCGTTATTTATTTACAAGATGGCTGTTAAAATTAAATTTTAAGTTAAGGGCTTACTCTGCTGACGTCCAACTGATCTCTGCTTCACCTTTTCCGCTGTACCGATGTCGACCAGAGAAGTGTACTTGAAAAACAGATGTAATGCGATTGAGCATTTTTGTGTGTGAATGAGTTATCTTCGCGTTACAAATGACTTTGTAACAATATTCGTGTATCAAGTGTTTTAGAGTTTACAAAATTTTACAAGATACAATTACATCCTTAATGTAATGTATACGCGTATACACGGAGTATACAGCCTTTTGTATAAGTTATGATTGTAACAGAACTATCTATAGCTAGTGGGACTCCACGGTTTATAGTGATGATGTATTGAGCTACTGTTACATCTTCATTTGATTGATATCATTTTTAACTGGTTAACTAAGGTACATATTTGTTAATTACATTGTCATTTGAAGTTATGAATGTTAAAGGTAATTGTTAGAAAATAAGTTAAATACATAATATTAGTTTTTGACTCGAGAGTTGAAATTATTTTTCATTCATATGTACTTCCTGATTTGCCTTCTGCTACGATAATTATTTATGATATTGTACGCTGGAGTTATCGATCTCTTAAATGAGTTAAGTACTACTGCATTTTCCAAGATCAATGCTTACCGCTTACCTTCAAGTAGGATTGTTTGTCCAGAAGCAGGATACATCATCTCTGTAAGCCGTCCCCTGAAGCAACGTCGGTACAACCCGCTGTCTACAGACTATATCAGATTATGTTGTGTTGATTGTGATGCAGAGCGCGAGGTGATGTTGTTGTACAGATGTTAGTTAAGTGCGAGTCGTTTGTGCAACCATACAGGCGAGTCGGGCGCCGAGCGGACGCCGGAGACGCGATTGGACTGTTTACTTTAAAATTGTCGACGTAACGTTTATGTATCAATGGCCCATTTCACCGCGTATCGTTGGACAGACAGACGTCTATTGTGTACCAAATAATATAGAGAATTATAATATAGAAAAATATTGTTGTGTTCTATTATTTATTAATTTCATTCGGCTGCGTTTGAAATTATCTCCGATTTTATTTGTTGTCTTTCGTTGATTTTATCGAAGTCTGGTTTGACGATAATTAAATTTAACTATTCTATAACTTTACTGTTGAAAAAGGGGTCAAATAATGGTTAGTTGGCGCGGCAGATAGCGATAGCGCCTATTACTAACCAAAGCGGTATTCTGAGTGCGTGTGTATTAAACCAACATTACCTTAGAAATTCTTGCGTCAATAAAAGAAAACATCGTAAGGAAACCTGAGAGTTCTCCATAATATTCTCCAAAGTGTATGAAGTCTGCCAATCCGCACTTGGCCAACGTGGTGCACATTATGAGAGGAGACCCGAGCCCTAGTGGGACAGTAATGGGTTGTGATGATGACTAGTATGAAAACAGTGGCACGGTTGAAATACATCAGTCAAGTCATAGCGAGCACACCAATTGTTACCTTATTTGAACCGTGGTGTTGTTTTCATATTTTTATCCTTTAGAAATAGCGCTCCGTTCGCAATATCGAAGAATCTTTTCATTGTGTGTATGTTAGATATGGTCTAGGTCACATAATCCCAAAGTGATCTACATGGACCCCCGATAGTCCGCAGAGTTCTACAGGGGGGTCCACGGAAGCGCTTAATAAAATTAGGGGTTCATGAAATGTCAATTGGAGTCTACGAATGAAATAATTTTGTTTACTTCTACAATTATATTTGTAACAGAAGTCATGTTTCTGCTCACATGAATTAATCTTATGAACTTAAACGCTTATAGGGGGAGGGTCCACATATAGGCAAAAGACGTAATAAGAGGTCCACCATTCAAAAAAGTTTGAGGATCTCTGGCCTAGGCGAACCTAAACGAAGATTTCATCGCATAAGTCATTAAGTAAGCTTACGCTGGTTTAGTACACACATACCACTTCGGTTTGCGACAGACGCTATCAACAACAACAATTACAAGTTCATTTACACTGTCATACATCATAAAACAATGCGAGCAGTATCACATTTCTTTTGTTTACCAGAATTTTAAAAAATCGAATAATACTTATTTTAATTCAAAGTTACATCTATGTAAGTATCAGCTAGGTGGTCTCTCTTCCAGATACTCCACTAATCGTCTATCTTTTGTACTAGGGTACAAAAAGAGTGATAGGTCTACACTGATACTTGGCGGCACGTTCGAATTAATCATCTTTACAAATCTTATACATATAGTGTACTTATTTTTGCTATGATAAAATCACATTAAATTTCGTACGTACTTACGGAATAGCATAATAAAGGTAAAATAAAACCAGCTTCAGAAACACTAAAAATTAGTAAATGAAAAACTGAAAATCTTACTTATTAATTTAAATAAAATATGATCTTAAGGTAACAAACAATATTAGTGTTGCCTAAGTAGAATATTTCGTTATTAACTAAGGTATTAACCGCTAAATAATTTTGAATCTTAGGCTGAGGGTTCATTTATTCCTTGGATCCTTCAGGATGCAGTTTTTGTCGAGTCTCGTCTTCGTCGAGAGTTGTCTTGATCCCCTTGTACTCATCTTCAATTTGCTGCAGCGTCTTGCCCTTAGTTTCCGGCAACATGAACCAGATTACAAATAGACCATACGTCAGAAGTCCCGCGTACACAGCGTACGTGCCGTAGATCCCGACGCCGTCCACGAGGGCGGGTAACGATTTAACTACGCAGAAAATGTATACTGATACCAACGCGCTACTGATGCTGCCACTAATACTGCGAAATTCCAACGGAAATATTTCTCCGGCGATGACATTCGGTAGAGGAATCATTCCCGTGCCGACGGAGAGCATCTGTAGGTTTAATAGTAAGGCGGGGATCCATATTGCATCGTAGGGGAGGATGCCCTGATTCCTCGCGTATGTGTACCCCACTATGGCGAGGTGGCTTCCCACGCACAGTGCTCCCGTACTGAATAACATGAATCTTCTGCGGACCTTATGGATTATGTAAATGGCTATAGCGTTCGTGACTATTCGTTGAGAGTCCAATGCCACCATCCAAAAATTTACGTCTACGTCTGGTCCCATCACCTCTTCTAATATCTTGGTGGGATAGGCCGCGAACTGCGTGCTCCCAGCCACGTACACCAGTATAGATATGTGTATCATCAGCAGGATTGGCTTATAGAACTCCTTCCTTTTAATTGTAGCTAGCAAATGCCTAAATATATTCGTATTTCCTCGAGCGATGAGAGATTCCTTGTAATCGATCCGGGCTCGAATCAACTCTTCTAGCTCCTGGTCGTGATCTTCTCCTCTCAACCATACAAAGATTTCCCTGCATTTATCATACTTTCCTTTGTCCGCTAACCAGCTCGGCGATTCGGGTAGATAGAAGGTCATCACCAAACTCATGACTGGGAATACCAGACTTATTAAGGCTGCATGGCGCCAGGGCAGCAGCGAACCGATGAGATGAATGAAGAATATGCCGAAGCCCTGAGCGAAGGATATAACTCCTAGGAACGCCCCTCGGTATTCCGGACTCGTATATTCTCCGATGAGAACAGAGCGGAGTGGTAAAAGAAGACCGAAAGACAGCCCCTGTAGCATTCTTCCTATGAGTAATGTCTGAAATGGAATTTGTGTCCATTATTGGTGAGCATATTGTTATTATGATTCAGAAAGCTCAGGTCCGGTCTGAGTGTCTTAGTGGACCTTTAAAGGCTGATAGATAGATAGGTTAGTGAGCAGAACAATTTAAACGTTAAAATATACCTTGTATCTCATAATACATACTGCCACGTAGGCTGTTTGATGTGCAGCTATTTGATGTAAAATATATTGATATACAATGATATGAATAACCTTATGGTTTGAAGTCCAAATCTCAAACTGCTGAACTGCAACCTAGTACAAATCTCGTACTGACCTAATTTACGTGCACATCAGGATCTAAGTAAGTATCGAGTGAGTGCACTTTACTTACTAAGACTTAGAGTCACGTTACTTAATAGTAGGTACCTCAAAGCTGGTGGAGAAGAATATCGCCAGCCAGGCCGCAATGATCGGGACGAGGACAACGAAGTGGCCAATTTTCCTTCCAAGGCGGCCCATGATCGGCGGCATCGCGACATTTCCGACTAACACGGTGATGCTGATCACGGAAGCTGGAACGAAACGAATAGACATAGATAAACTATTGTAGTAGTTTGAGATAAGAAATATTTTGGTGGAGTAGATAAAATGTATCTCTATATACCCCAAAATATTACATTGTTTTATTTATTTAGGCACGTACAGAATATACTTATAAGTAATTATAATGTTGAAGCGGATAATTACTTAATACTTGCAGAATATAATGTGTATAGAAGTTTACAATTAAATTAATTATGACATCAATATATTTACAGGTACATGACCTATTATTTTTTTGTTAAGTTTTGTTTCACTGTTATGTAATAGTAAATAGTTTTATAATATTTCGTTAGTTTTTGGATACTTGTAATTTAGTTTTGATTATTTTTTACGTTTCCTTTTTCGTAGTTAGATACTAGTAGTGCATTACGCATTTCACCGCTTTTGATGACATTAAATGCTTGGATTATGCATTGAAATATCCATATATTGCCCCTTTACGAGAACAACGTGATATTTATTAAATCACAACTTTACAGGAGAGCATTCTCAAATATTTGAGTGTTGATAAATTCCAAAATATTGATAACTTTATGCTGTGAAAACAATAATATTATTGTGCTTATTAATGTGTATTCTCAGAATGAGCAAAAAATAGTTCCATATGAAATAAGTAAAAAAAAAACATTTAATAAATAAAAATAGTTTTTGATGAGATGTCTTGTAAAACGGCGATATATAGATTAGGTTCTTATAGATAAGTAGGGTAGTCAGGTGTTATCGAATTACAAGGAAGATTTAGTTTGTTATCGAGACATCTTACGTAGGATGATCTTAACAATCATGTCATTTTAGTAAATATGATAAAAGTAGCGGAAAATAATGTAAAATTTATACAAAATATTGCAATTATACGGCCCCGTGGCCTAGTTGGTAGTAACCTTGCCTACGAAGCGAGGAGTCCTGGGTTCGAATCCCAGCCGGGGCAGATATTTATGTGACGGATAAATATTTGTTCGGGGTTCATGGGTGGTAGTGACGTGTATTTGTGTTGTACATGCC
>DWPA01002773.1:0-15194 GCA_018251375.1 Calpodes ethlius
TTTAAATTCCTGAAACGTAAGTGAATAGCAACGCAATTAAAATTACTGGAATGTACAGAATAATATTTGATTACAACAGAAACAATGTCGTCATGCATCCGCGTCGGGCTAAGCGCATCGTTAGTCGCGTGCACATCGCTTTACACACTTTCAGGCCAAAGCCGCCACGTGTTACAGAAAACATATTTTTATGCACAAAATTGTCATCATATTTAAATGTAATAAAACGGGAATTTTCCGCGAGCGAAAATATCGTTTCATCCGGCTAAAATTCCCGCGGGAAATGCGGGAATATGTCCGGGTTTATAGAGCTAGTGCTTTTAATATTACGGACTGAGCTAAAGTCTTTTATTTCCCCTTTTAATATACATCGTTATGGCGGATGAAGTCGCCATTCTGGCGTGTATTCAGCCGAGCGTCAGGAAATGATTAGCTTTATGTGTTTCTCTTTTAATGTTAACGGCGATGGATTATCTTGACTTGTGCTCGTGCTCTCAGTGAATAGGTAATCGTAGCAGCTACAAGATGTAGGTCAGCTAGGGTCTGACAGTCATGTGTTGGATGACGTCATCCGTGTGTTCGGCAATATGTAAATTAAGTGTTGTGTTTTATGTGAAATGGAAATGGTTAATGGCAAAATAAGCACGTTCGTGAGGATTAGTATTAGCTAGAATATATAATTGTTTTCTATTACTTCTTAAAGTGAAAGTTCAGTCAATTTTAATAAGATTTTCGATTGTAGTCATATCCATCTAATTAAATAACACCTATATTATGTTCTGGTGATATTAATGGTTTGACGCCCCACTATAACCCTCTGTCAGGTAAAATAAAAAGATTACGCATACACATTCCGATACACAAAAGTCTATTGTTTCCTTACAAACCAGCGCTTTCTAATAGATTTAAAATAGGGACAGTGATTTTTATTTTTTATATTTAATATACTACAAAGGCATCAATCAACTGGAGCCGTGTGTACACGTTGTCTAGCCTGTAACCTCAATTCTTCAGGAGTTTAATTCTTCTCATCAATCATAAATGTTGAATATTTGTTTGATGTTGTATTATAATACGTAGGATTTGGTGGTTACACGTGATCTTAAAATAGTCAAAAGTATTGTAAACCGTATGTCTAAGGATTCGGAGGAAATCTTTTTCGTTTACTTACTATTTTTACTAAACATATATGACGATATGTGGGGCCGAGCCGCGACGTACAGTCGCACGGACATGCTGCGGACGTGCGGCGGCTGTGTGGCGACTGTCGCGCGACACCGCAGCGACAGGTAGCCTCGATGCGTCGCGTAGTCGTCCGGGAACACGTGCAGCGTCCTCCAGGATGCTCGGAGACCCTCGCTATCCGCTCCTGATATGTGAGTCTCCGGGGTTATCACCGGGTCCTGGGAGAAACAGAGTAAGAAATAAAAAAATGTGGATAGCATACATAAAAAAATTAAAATTGACACCCGTACGCCATATACTCGTAGTATTGCGTGTGGCAGGTGGCATAAACCCATATAAATGAAACATTAAAAACATCCACGAGCCCGCAACAAACATTCCATTTGTGCGACCGATAAATTTATTTGTCCGGCCGTGAAACGAACACGGGATCCCTCGCTTTACACAGCTAGGTTATTGGCGATTAAGCCATCAGGTCATTGAAGATTTTCGATAAATGTGTAGTATTGAAAATATCCAACACACGAGATCAATAATATATTGTATATTGTATTGTGTAAATGTTAGTTTTGTCGGGACTAGATGGACTTATTGCTCGATTTCTGGGATTTTCTGTCATCAGATATTCTTAACTACTCGTATATTTTAAAAGGATGATGTATATGTTGTAGACGGTTGCAACTAATCTGAAAATAGTCACAAATAAAACTGAATATTTATTCCAAGTAGCTTATTTAATTCGGGTCGCTTCCAACGATTATTAAGCAATTACTTGCAGATTATTCACAGATGGAATAATAAGAACGATGTATGCGATAAAACATAATTATATGACGGTAGAATCTCTCAATCACATTTATGTGGGTGACTGTCATCTAACAATATTAACCTAATCAATCATTGTAATGTCCCTACAACTTTTCATGATATAATTGCGGGTCTTCGATTCGAAAACCTATTAAATTGCCCCCGATGAAACTGGGCCAAAGCCTGTTTTAATGATAGTCGGTAATTTACGAGGGTAATTAACATTCACCAAGTAAATACGTCGCGAGCGATCACTTAATTGAGTGCCATGTATCAGCTGCATTTTCATCTATGTATGTTAGAAAATACGACAGCTACAATCCAGTACGCAGAGTACAGGCAATCAACTTTGACCGACAATGTTGATCTACTCTCTTTCTAATTGCTTTGAATACCTTTTTAGCAATATCTCTTATTAGCAATGAAACATACAACACTCAATCTCTATCCCCCGATTTTATTGTTATCGGTTTCTTTAATTCAATTGTGAGAGATAATTTTAAGGCGTATATTGACGGCATATATCAGTTTAAAAAACATATTTAATATGTACTACATACGAGTATATACTAAAGTAAAGGTTGCCGAAGCTATGATCTAGCTAACAGAGATACCATGAAGGTTATACATGAATGTTTAATATCAGAACCAATATTGAATATTCAATATAATGTTTTTGATCTTTGGATTATAATTGGAGCTTGTACTTTTGCATTTATTATTAATTAAAGGTAAAAATTTGCTTTCAAACTTAGCAAATATATTTTTCGTTCGATTTTACGAAAAAATGCTCCGAAGACGTGTATTCGAGAACTATAAGATGCAAAAAGAATCCAAAATTCTTATTGAAAAAAGTAATTACCGAAAAAGTGTAAAAAAAAAACAATTTTTCTTATTTGGCACTCGATATTTTGGAAACGAAAAATGATATTAGTAAATTGAGAAAATCAATTTAGTTAAGACAAGTTAGTTAGCTTTGATTTGAATCTAAAACATAATGTCTTTGATCGGGTTACGGGCTGCCCTGTAGCTCAACCTTTTTAAAAAAAAAAAAAAAGTCAGAATTTAGCTTGGCGCCAATATTATTTCGAATTTCGAAGACTAATTTCCAATGTCGAGTACAATGTCAAGTGAGGCACGAAATCTGTGTTTTTTTACTGAATCATTTTTATTCTGTATGTGGCTTTGCCAATCGACCATCAATACGTTATTACCTTTTCCCGGTAAATGTTCGATTATGACGTAAATACCAGCGGCAATTATGGACCAGCCGAAGTCAACGTTTCGCTTGCGATAACATCAGCATCGGTTATGACTGTATTGTAATTACTGTGTGGTATAAAGCTAGGTTAGGGTTTAACTCGATAAAAACTACAAGTAAATCCCATGGCGATATTAAGGTGGCTTTTAAGATTACTGACTCGAAGGATGTGAAAAGTTTTGGTAAGTATTAATGAACCTATCTGTATTTATGTGATAAAGAGCCCATGTCTATTATGTGGTCATTGATGAAGGAATTCAAATGTTTATAAAAATACTAATTTAATTTTTAGTTTAATGTTAAACATCCATAACTGTTCTTATTAGACGAATTACAAATAAAGCTAGTATTATTCTTAATAGCTTTTATTTAACTTATAATTTTTGTTAGTTTATTTGATTGTATATGTTTGGTTCAAACTTTGCAAACTTGCATTTCATTCAAGCCATACACAATAGCATATTATGACAAAATGAAGCGAGCGACTACGTTTTCAATAATCTAAAATGTTTTTTGATTAGCAACCACAAAGACGTAATTGTAGCCAATTTCTTAATTGCATGTACACTTTAATATTGAGTTATTTCAATTCCAATTTATTCCACAAATAAAGCATGCTCTTTCTTTAATAATTTGTTGAAAATCTCATCTATATTTGGGCATTTGGACGTAGGGCTTAGCTCACGTTTGAGAATATTAAAAAAATACTCGTATTACTTTTAAAAATGCTTGTACCATACAACTTCTACTAATCCTGAAATTCTTGTTCATCTGAAATGACACAAAAACTAGCAGGGATGTGTAGGTCATAATATTTAATGGCAATAGATCGTAACTATCAATTGATCAACCGACGCGACGTGTCATTATGAATTTGCGTCAATTACATGTACTATTAACAACTTTCAAACCACTGATTGTAGCACTCAATTGAACGCATTTCCAATACATTAGGGGTCGCTACGGCTCATTGATCGAATTATGTTGAGAGGCTTCGTGTGGCGCCCCTGATAGATTTTCTAACATTATTATATTTATGGAGCTCGAGCTCAGAAATAATAAAAATATTTCAGCTTTTTTTCGGTCGATGTGCTTCTTTTATGAAATCTTCCCTATTTCTTTTTGGCTAAGAGTCGTCGTTCATGTAGGTTAGGCTTTCCGTTTTCCACGGGCGGCGATGACCAATTACTTTATTAATTAATCTTTCACAGTTCTGGCTTAAGCCTAAAAAATAGAATTATTAAACTTTTTTGTGAATAAGTAACTCAATAAATAATTAATTATCTGTAGAAGAGTAAAATTTTGTTGGAATTAAAAAGATTTTTCTTTTTTTTTTCTTATGAATGATATACGAAACTAAAATTGGCAAGCGTAATTGTAATATATGTATTGTTTCTGTCTAAAATTGTACGTAAACTGTTGGTGTATCAAATAAATAAATAAAATTACTATTGTATATATGCTATCATCTATTTATACAAGACTAGATGTTATCCGCAGATCCACTCGCGTGTGTGAAAAGAAAAATAAAGACGTTGTCACTTTCTTTCTATCAATGGTTGCTAGGCAGCGCTATGTTGTTAAACACTTCCTTTAATTTGGCTGAAATATACATCGTAATGGATCTTTACACTAAAATTAGATTTTTTTTTGCGGAAAAAAACTATAGTACTCGTCGTCCTCCCAACTCTCTCCAAACCAAAAATCATACCATAGCGACGCTCCGTTGGGCCGTGAACGAAGGACAAACATACAAATAACGAAACTCTTTCGCATTTATAATATTAGTTAACAAATGAATGTTTTTACAAACTTCAATGTTAATGATAAACTTTAAACCATAAATGATAGGTACATTATTTACAATATAATAACCAAAATCATAACAATTCATGAAGATCCCCTCATAATAAATTGATTGTAGCAATATCTTACCACGCTATCGCTGTTGAGGCATCAATTTCCTCCATGAACCACAGGCCCTTGCCATTATCGTGTTTAATAAATTCTGCCGTAATTTAAAATGGAATTGGGATTTCAAATTTAACTTTAATTAAATTGACTATTTCGTTACGAATTCCGAAGATCCCGCTATGCTCGACTTTCGTCTAGTGTATTGGATCTCATCTTGTAATTAAATTTATAATTTGATGGAAAAGTTATTTTCGATGTGAAAATTTGACCTTTAAAACGTTGTAAAGCTCTTCGAGGATGAAGTTGAAATAGTTTTGAAAAAGTTCAAACATTTAAGACGCTTGACGCTAAATTAAGAAGGTTCTTGACCGTTGCCTTGAAAGGTTGGGCGGCAGACATAAAACATATATTAGTTCTATAGGCAAACACAAGTATTATACATGGCATGAAGGAATATTGAATATAGTTTAGTACCACGAAGTCAAATTGATTGATACGACGCGGCATGCCACTCGAACTGATGGATTGCCTCGCGAGGTAATTGGTTTGCAGACTTCGGTCCAGTGCATATAACATTTCACTAGTTAAATGACATTCCTATACGAAATGTATACGACGAGCCTACGGTGTACAATGTTCATATTGTTCTGCTTCAAGCTTCTAGCCGAGTGCTCCTCTATACAAAATTTTGTTCATAAAAACTCATCTGTACAAATTTTTCATCTATCTTAAGAAAACAATTGGACATGTATCTTTCGAAGCGCGTGTAATGTATTGCAACAAAAAACTATTATGGTACCCGTCATAGGTCTCCAACATTGCTTTTTACTAATCAAGAAGTATCTATCTATATCTATCGTCTAACTAGAGAGTAGTTAGATTTCTGATGTTATTCAATCAGTCCAAAAACAGCAAAGCTTGTTGCAAAGTTTGGACAATATGGTATAAAGTTAAAATTTCTGAACAATTAGGATCAAGAAAATATTTTACCTAAGCTTAGGCCTCGGCGCTAACGAAAGTCAGTTGTCCGCCTTTCTAGGAGAAAATGCTGTTCTTTTGAAAATCCGATAAAAACAGGGACAAAGGTTCTCGAACCGTGATGCTAAAAGGAGCAAAGGTCAGCAAAAATCATATTTTACTCCCCCTTTTCAACGTCTATTTTTGGCATAATAACAAACTCGAAGCCCTAATTTCCGTTACATGACTGTACAGAAATATTGTATAGAATGGACGTGTTAGAGAAAAATGATTTCCCTGTTTAGACGTCAGTGGAAACGAGCCTCGGTCAGATCCGAGAAAAGTGATAAGGAATTATATAAAGAAAAAATCTCCTGGATATTATTACAATCAGTATAGAACTGAATAAGATTACTATATTATATATATCATAGAATAAATAATAAATAAACAAACGTTAACACACTAACACCCCCGCAGTAGGATTCCTCGTGTCGCGGGTGGCATGGACAACACAAATAACACGTCACTAGCACCCATTACCCGAGAACAAATATTATCTGTCAAATAAATATCTGCCCCGGCTGGGAATCGAACCCAGGACCCCTCGCTTCACAGGCAGGATCACTACCAACTAGGCTACGGGGCCGATAATATATTTGTTTGTTTGTTCTTTATTCACGGCGCAAGGGAGCGGTGTTATTGTATGATATTTTGTTACTCAGAGAGTAGGTAGGTTAAAGAATGATATAGACTTTTGTTTTTGAAAAATATCTCATTCCTATGGAAAGATTCATTATGTTATATGTTTGGATCCCTCCATAATAAAGAAATGATGTTTGTAAGATTGTTAGTTGTTATCTTCCAAAAAAAATTGAAATTAATATGACGTAATTCATGCATTGACTCTGAGTAGATCTATCCTCATTTAAATAGATAATAAATGCTCAGAGAATGAACATTTATTCGCAACTCAAGCTATTTTAAATCGTTTTTTAGTTTTATTTTAAACTGTTGCAGAGTTTGGAATCGCCGACAAGTAGGTGGGCCCACGGTGCCCATAAACTGACTAGCTTAATAAAGTTATGAGTCTAGTGTGTTATACTGGTTAAATTTTAATACGGTTGAAGCTCCGAGTCCCGTAGGAACCAACTATTAGCTGAGTTTATGCCAGTTCCGCCTTAAACTATTTATTGGTGACGTAAATTTTATCAAACTTCACCTCCTGAATGTTCGGGTGAAATTGAATTTTCTCTATCACGTAAGCACCTTGTCTAGTGTCCATTTCGATTTATAAAAGCATTATCTAGCTGTTTTCAAATCATTCGTTACTTTAAACATAGTCCTGTAGAAATAATCTAGTGATCTTAAAATTTTTGCTGTATTGATAAAATTTAAAATTTTCAAAATTCAAAATTGGAACTACCCATAAAATTACTGATTGAATTTTCGAATAATATTTGTAAAATACAACTGTCTTTCAAAAATGAGGTATAATGAAATCGATCTTTTTTGTTTGGAAATTTATTATTTATAAATTATAGTAATTGTTATATTAGTTATAGTATGTGTATTAATCAAGTGATTTTTACAATTATTTTACAATGTATCGTAAACATATCCGCACTACCTAGCATATGTATATATATATATATATATGTATATATATAAATACGTAGATTTTGTGTGTTACACTTGGCTACATAAATTTTAAATAGAGAAGCAATGTAATAATTTTATTGCAAATTAATTTGTATTAAATAACTATTACAAAAATAATTATTCCCCTAAAACATAAGCGGTGGCATTTTCTATAAACAGTGACATATTGGTTCCCCTAAAACAATAACAATAAAAGAAGAAGAACAACAAAATGTAATCATTACATAACATTAGAACCGCAATTGCAGTCCTACGTAATATGTAACCATTCAAGAAAGCCTTTAAAGGGTACCTTGCTACAATGAAATTGTTGCCATATATAAAAAAAAAAGATTTTTTTCCATTTCCTTATACTTATTCGGTACCACATTGCACTGTTTGAAAAAAAATTGAATTCTACATATCGCTTATTTGATTCAATAATGTGTTATCTTAAAAAACACAATTTTACAATGGAGCATTTTTTAACTTACAAAAAAATATTTTACTTAATTATATTATTTCTTTTACGTTTATTGTAGATTATGTACAAACTTATCTAAACGTAAGAATGTTTTGATATTACATTAACGTAAATACAAAAATGTTTTTTTTTTGTAAAATAAAAAAAAACAAATGAAGTTTCGAACTTGTCACGTCATTGAAGCAAAGAATCGACATGTGTGTGTCGGAGATCGTAACACGATATTACTATGTACATATTTTGAATGCTTCACTTCAAGCCAACATGTTATTAGGAAACTAACCGCCTAGGTGTTATAAGTCTCTAGTATTGCCAGCAACATGTCCGTAAAAGATTAAGAAAGTTAGTAGCATTGACTATTAAACACACGCGGGGAATCCCCAACTACTGCAGCCCGGGTAGCAGCTGTGCCCGAATCAAATAACTATTCCTCAAATCGAGGTTCATATATTTTCTGTACTAAGCAATTGTTTTCGTATTTGAACATTTTCTAGTACAGAAATGTATCTCAGAGTTCTGTGTTCTGGAAAAATTGTGGATTTATTTTGTTCTGTGTGTCTGTCTATTGCTGTATTTCAATAATTTACAAGCGGTAGTTAATATTATACAAAACCTATATTTCCATTTGTTTTTAATAGTTAACGAAATCATAAGTTTTCTTATAACTCTATCTTTAAGAAGTTAATTTTGAGGGTTTGGAGAATATCAAACTAACATGATTCTGATTTAAAAAAATCCTCAAAATGTATGTGCAAATACATATGTGTAATTACATAATATATTTTTTATATTGATATCTAGCTTCGTCAGCGCTTACTTTATTATCTGTCAGTTTATTAAAATCCTCACTCTCACTTGTTTATTTATATTTATAGTGCGGGGACTTTACTTCAGAACTTCTAAAACCCGATATATTTGTAGTACGCTGTATTTACGTATAATGAACCCGGGCGCACACAGATAAAGCAGTTCGATAGCGCTTTTGTTTCAGCTTACTTTATAAATATTAAAGTTAACTGAGAACTTTAGCGTAGTGCTCGTGAATGTGGCTATTGTATACAAAAATATTTTTTCAAATCTCATCGGTAGTTCCAGAGTATAGCGGGTTCAAACAACAAAGAAACAAAAAAAATAATCAAACGCTCCAATTTTATTATATTAGTATAGTTACAGAAAACGAGCTTGTGAAAGCGGTTTCTTGTTTTCTTTTAAACTTAAATAACTATTTTAAACAAACCTTGAATATACAAAACCTTCTTCTTTCTTCTTATACATAAAAAATATGTTTGTCTGTATGTCCTTTATAGAATCGTAAACAATACATTTGATCATGTGATGACCTTTAGCAAACTTGTTGTGTATGAGCCTGTGTAGGTTTCTAAGTTGGTACGACCAATTTTCGACAGATGGCGCCATCTGTGGTTACCTTATTTTAGTTTTTGGCGTAGCAACGCGCGCAGGGTTCTGCTAGTTGTAAATATTACCTAATATAAGTTAATGAAAAGCCCATAGGCCGATAATGGATTACCCCAAAGTAAATCCATCGTTAACTAAAATGATTCGTTGTTCAGATTTACAGCTGACCATCGCTACAAGTTGATCGCCTCAGCGCCGTTCAGTCCCGACCAGCTGAAGAACCTGTACCTGAAGACTACGGCCCAAGTCCTCCTGTTCGCCACCAGCTTCTCCCTGCAGCTGGGGGCGTACTCCAAGACCCAGTTCCTCTTCGATGAGAGCATTTACAACAACAACTACAGGTCCAGGCAGGTGGAAGCTCATCACAATATACACTTGGACCCTCCGGAGACAGTGGTCGCTGCAGTGGCACAGTTCTTGCTCCACGGGCCAGAAGGGCTGGGTGCTAAGGCAAAGTTATAGTTTTTTTTTATATAGTCTGTTATGACATGTCATTGGTGCTTTGATATTGAATGTAGATAGTTTACTGACAACGAAATGGCCAGTTTAGCGTTTTATTGTTATAATATGATTTTATACTGCGTTTTTGTACTTAAAATTAAATTATAATAAAATACATTCCCGTGTCAATAGTAAATTCATTCATTACACTTGTGTTTTTTTTGTGTGTTCGATTTTAAACTTAATGTTGATGCATACAAGGCTAAAAATACAATCCATGCAGAACTAACGCCATCTATGTGTCCATTGTGTCCATTTTAATGACAGATTTCACAGAGCAATGTCTTCGCCTTGTTTGAGTGTAAATATGAAATATTTAATCAAATTATAATATTGTTATTCAATGTTTATTTAACTTTATTTGACAGTTAATGTTATTTGTGGTGATATTAAAAAATATAGGCAAAGAAATTAATTGCATGCATTTATTGAATTATATTCTGAATAGTTGATTTTAATTTTTATTTGCGTAAACAAGGTTACGTAAGTTGTCAAATATAAGTCCATAAATATATCTGAGTCTTTTTATTTTTATTATTGGTATATAAACTGTGTGTAGTAATTACATTTAATTGAATAATATAATGTCAAAGTAAATAATAAAAAATATAAATTTAATTATTCATAAAATGACAAGTTAATGAATTACTAAATAAAGGTAAAAGGTGTTTCAACCCTTGACTCAACATTTACTAATTAAAAAGTGTGCACCAACCATAAAACGTAGTCCTTGCCACAGACTAGAACGTTACGCTAAGCGCGCCAAAATGGTGGGCACTTAAAATGGCCATATTTATTTTTGTTCGTACAGCCTAAGTATTTTTAATATCACAAAATTTAATTTTGGGTGCTATTTTTTACATTTATGTAACTGTGTTAACTTTTTTTATTAAATGTAGAAAAAATATGTGGCACTTAACATGTGTGTATTCAACAGAAGTCGTAAAAGCTATGTTTTATTAATAAAGTACTCTGTGGCTATGTTAAAAAACTTCGGACGAAACTACATTATCTATCTCCATTGGAATTCAGTTGGTTATTAAACTTTAGTATGGTGGTTTGATTAAAAGCTCGTGTATTTTGAATGTATATTCTAATTTATACATTCGTACCCAACCTAATCGGACCTATTCTATGACTTTATTGTCTGAATTGTCAATTAAAACTTGTAATAAAATTTGGTTATTGTTAATTGCATTTATTTTGTGATTACACAAAGTTGCTAATAGTTTCGGAAATATTTACAGTATTTTTGTTATTTGTACTAATATAATGTAGATTTTTTAGATATTGTATGGTGGATGATTGTATATAAAATGCTTTTGTAATTACCGCTGCTCGTTTTATTAATAAGTTACCCCGGGGTCTACAGAGTAAGGGGTATACACTGACAGTTTATCTTTTAAATCTAAAATTCCTATTTTACTAACCTAGATGCTAGAAATAGCACAAATACACAGCTGAATCAGATATTTCATCCTATTGGAATTTAAAATCGGTGATGCATTGTCTGTCTTTTTAATTGATAATATTTCAAATTTATAACTAATCGAATATAATAATAAATAAATATAAATATTATATCTATGATCTACGATACGAACGACACGTGATATGTATACCATTCAACTATTGATGGTGCCAGGCGTTTCGATGGGAGGCAGTGACCAGTAAGATAGTGCGATTTGCCACCGCTTCCCTGGATAAGAAAGGCTATGGTTTCCCAGCGTTTCCTAACTCCGTAGATCCTTTGAAACGATACAAGCTGCCAAGGACGCAGAATACCTATGTTATGTCGGGTTATAAACAAACTCGAGCTTCGCTGCTGAAATCTTATATGAATTGATAAAAGAAACCGGTTTTTAGTATTTCTCTCGGAATTAAAGATTACAGTATACTAAACTCATATCTTTATAAATTATCCTAAACTAGATTTGGCATTATTATAATATTCATAGATTTAACATTTTAGGGTGGGTATTACATTCTAGCTACGTAAGATAAGCGTTTAAGCATAGAACCCACGTAGATAACCAAATTCATCGAAAAATTGGTTTCAACTAGTTTCAAGAACTACTACAGGGAACCGGTCTCTTTTAATTCCTAAGGAGATTCAGAACTTAATTTACTACGCTTTTTTGGGCGGATTATTGGTGGGAAAAAGGGCTAAGTCAGTGTCGAAAGCTTTTATGCCATTTAATGGTTTCCAATATGGCTAACTGACAGCTATATATCCAATCGTAATAACTTTTAAAGTGCTTAATTATTATTTTGCTAGTAGCAACTGTAGCAACTACCAACTGCATCCGCAGTTGCTGTCGAACTATGAGCGTTTCATAGTGCAGGTAATTAGAATTATAAATTACCATATCAAAGCATTTATGGCAACCCTAAATTTGAAAGATAAATTGCGAAGATTCTTTTACAGAGATAGCTAGAGGACTAAAAAATTACCAATACATTGTTATATCAATTTATATCAAAATATATTTTTTGTAAATCTAAAATTGGAAATTAGTTTCATGTTATAAATAACATTGCTCTTTATATTTATTTATAGTAAAAAAATTAAATTTATTGCCATGTTATTATTATGATTTATGACAGTGAGTCAAATCAACAGGTGACTTAATTGTCTTCGCGAATGATCAGTCTCTATTTTTATTTTCGGAAGAAGTGGAAATTTGTGGAAAAATGTTTTAAAAAAGAGAAAACACTGTAATTTAACGTGAGTATCAAAATTACTAGTGTTTACAGAGCAAAATGAAGTTCATCTAAGCGACCAAGTTGCGTATATAAATTGAAATCAGCTGATATTTGCAACCGGTATGTAAGCCGAAAAATCAATAAAGTGCGATTGATATCGTATTTAAACAATTAAAATACTTAACAATTATAGAAATTCTCATCGGATATCCAGATTTATGCAAAATTTTATCAGTGTTATAGATTACTACTGGACTTTGTAGCAATTTTGATAAAAAAAATTAGGTGTTTTTTAGTTCACAAAAGGAATTGTATTAACATACATCTATGAAATTGAAACAATTGTGAGATGTGTGTGGGAGAATTGTATGTTATGCATAGTTTTATACATTAATATGTAGTAGCTCAAATTTATATTGACTTTAACACTTTTAACATTCATATGTTTTCCAGTCCCGAATGGTAAGTCCCTAAAATAAATAAAAATTATATTCAATTAGTACAAACTTGTTTGTTTAATGTTAAATAATATGGTTAATAGATGTCCCCTGTTAGGTTTACTAAATGCAAAGCATACTTCTGATTTCAATATTTCAACCCGTCACCACCTCTTAGTATTTAATAATTTTATTGCCATCTCAAATTTAGTCTGATAATATCCACAACAGATAATTGGTAATTGATCAGTGTGTAAGGAAAAAATCCATTTTTTTTTCCAAAATATGCATTTTTTGGAAACTTACTTAAACTTATGTACCAGTAGCTTTGTAGTGTAATTTGTCAGCATTCTTATAAGGAAATGTAACTTTTATATAAAGTTGGTCTTAACAAACATTTATGGATCCTTAAACTACACCATCGCTTCAAGAAATCTATTAAGAAAAAAATTGCAGAAAACGTAACCATTGTCCTCCTCCCAAATATCTCCAAACCAAAAATCATACCATAGCAACGCTCCATGGCACCGTAAAAGAAGGACAAATAAACACACTTTACTCAAGGATATTATAAAACAAAATAAAACTGGTTTGAGCCCTCAGACCAATAATTTAATCAAAAGTCCAAGTTATAGTCCTTTAGGGAGCTCTTTATCCATTTATTTATTGTAGCAATGCTAAATTCTCTGGAAAATGTGTGGGCGAGGGGCTCCCTATGAATCAAATTTTCTCTCTACATTGCATCAAGATATTAAACCTTAACTCAACATTATAGAATTCAATTTTAGAAGTGTATGTACTTTTGTGCACATTCTAATTTTTATACTTTAATTTATATGGATATATCTTAGACCCGTAACTAAATGTCATCAAGATTAGTTTTATACTCTTCCTATTTTCCGATTGTTTTTATAGGGCTATATGCAATGTTAAATAATTTGATAGATTATTCACCAGATTGTAAAATTAAGTAAGTAAATGGGCCACAATGTTACTACTCTCAACAAAATATTTCATTAAGTACAATTTTAGTTATTGTTTAATGTTTCTAGATGGCGCTATTCCAGAAACAGGATTTCACACCTCCGGTGCTTTCCAGAAGGTGGATTTCCATGCAATTCAGACCCAATATGGTAATAACATAGACTATAAAAACGTAATAATTTTTCTATCTCCCAGTATTCTATATTTAACGCTAACTAAGCTAAACTAAATGCTAACTCAATTATACCCCCGCAGTAGGATTCCCTGTGTCGTGGGTCGCTTGGACGACACAAATTAGGTATGACCAACACCCTTATACAACACAAACACAAACATTTATCCGTAACATAATTATCTGACATCTCCGGCAATCGAACCTGGGATCTCCACTACCAACTAGGTTACATGGTCTTCATATATAACAGTATGTCAAGTTCCTGTTTACTCTCAAATGTTTTATCTCCCATTTCATCTTCTATTTCTAAATAATGATTCAAAAGCACAGAATAAAATGAAATAAGTGCATTTAAAGAACAACATAGAGTAATGAAATACAGTTGCTACAATGCTTAAAGATCCTTTTCCTTTTCGTACATTTGATATTATCTTATTTTTTTTTAATATAACTTAGGCTATTACCATTGTGATTAATCTGTAATGTGAATTTAATTTAATCTAGAGTTAAATACTAATAAACAATATTGTATGCACATCTGTGGCAGGAATATAGAGGTATTATACTATTAACAATTTTACCAACTTATTACCCATTTCCACAATAAAGATTATTTCAATTTTAATTTGAGAAGAACTGTGCACAAATACGAATGACCTTCCCAGCTCCTCTACTGCCAAGATCACGTGGTGGCGATATTGGAGAGTGGGCTGCTGTTCCGTGAGG
>DWPA01002774.1:0-15194 GCA_018251375.1 Calpodes ethlius
GAATGGAACTGTAGGAGGCACTGTAGTCAGTAAGTTCTATTAGCATTAGATGTTAATAGGAACATGAGTGTGTTATTGTACTATTTGACGTTAGGATAGTTAGCTTTGTTAGTAGTATTTAGTAATACTCCAATTAGTAATTGTTACTCATTTTTCCCACTTCAAGTTGGTCCGGCAGTGTCCGGCAGGTCCGGTAGGTCCGGGAAATGTAACATGCAACTTAGAGTCACTCTTCAGACCGGAGCACTATTGCTGCAATGCAATTGTAACTTGGCCGAAAAAAGTAAGGCGCTGGTACTTCCTATAAACCTTTGTAGGTACTTACAATGATCTCTTTCTTGACTGCTAGCTAAAGAAAAAAATGTATAGGTACCAGGTGACATTTAAACTCAACGAATACATACATTCTCTCCAATTGTAGCTGATCCCATATAGCTTGAACCATAATAAATGTAGGGGGATTGCCACTTACATTATTGGAACATAACCGGAAAGACTACCTCCACAACCACTACCGAAGTATCTCTTTGAGCGCAAAGTGGACCTTTGTGTAGTCAAGTGCAGCCGCACCCTAGCATTCGACGTACCGAACTTACCTACGAGTACATCGAGTGAATCGGTATTTCGTTTAAGCGATTTAGCGGCACGCTAGTGAACTCGCTGAGTTTAGTTTATCAAAACCGCATGTTGGGCCTAATCTTCAACAGATTCAGTATTCTCGAAATTGCGTTGTTTTCTGTAAGGGCGTGTAATGTTATTAGGATTCTTGTCGCAATGTTGAACTGTCTTTTAACTCGATAGCGCGTTAGTGATG
Source organism: Calpodes ethlius (assembly GCA_018251375.1). Taxonomy (NCBI): domain Eukaryota; kingdom Metazoa; phylum Arthropoda; class Insecta; order Lepidoptera; family Hesperiidae; genus Calpodes; species Calpodes ethlius. The sequence continues at coordinate 815 of DWPA01002774.1, forward strand.
TGTACTCTAAAAGGAAGAGCAGGTATGCACTTATCAAAACAAGGCATCAGATCGCGTAGGTCCGTCACGCCATTAATTCATGGTTCATCTACCTAGGAAGCTACCACTCACCTTATAAAATCGATCGTGAATTGTTTTTGCGTGTTTCAGTGACAATTTCAGAATTTTTTTTTTTAGGTAAGCAACTCATCAGTCCTTGGCGATGATCGTGTGGCCAGGTGGCCAGTTTTATAATTTATTTCTTAGTAATTTACTTAAAAAAACGCTTAAAATTACCTTCACCATATTTCCGTGAGGAAGATCAAAAAACATATCGTAAATTATTCCAAAATATTAATAACATCTACTGGCTATGAATAGATATAAAATGTGTACACAACACGGAGCGAAACTGAAATGATCACCATTTACAATTAAAACGGAATTTCGCTAAAATAACATTCTCCAAGTTGGAAAGTTATTTTGGCGCTTTTTACGGGCCCGTAACGAACTACCAAAATACTGTTAGCCAACGTATCGACAATCGAAATTCACGAAAAAATAACTTTACCACTTCAAACTGAATTGGTAGACGCTGGTCCAATTTGCAGGCAATGATTGATTCGGGGATATCCAAAAACTGTAATAAAAATTCATCGGAGTTTTCACAGAATCTGTGCATGTTTTATAAGCGTAAAGTTATATATATATATTCTGAAGATATTTTTAATTAATGAGACTGAGACTGTTTGAAATATTTTGCCCCATTTATAACTTTTAAAACTCGGGCGAAATGGGTTGGCCACTAATCTCTCCACCAATACACACTGGAGCAGTGGGGTGGAATAGGCTTAAGGCCTTTCGACTTGTTGAAAGTTTGTAAATAGTGAGTTTAATAAGGAATTCTAGATAAGAAGAGAGTACTCTGCTTCTTTCAGCTGGAATTGGATATTTAGTATTGTATTCGTCTATGGCCGACGTTGACTACATTATATTTTGATCCATTAATTTAGATAGTAAACCAAGTTCACTCTTAAATCCATGCTATAAATTCCGATTATTATATGTAAAATGAATTGATAGACGATTGTCATTAATAAGCACAATCCACGAATATATATATATATCTATCAAATATTCAATTCAACACTTACCATGAGGTAAGATTATTATCAGCCACGAACTTATCATAAGTAAAACCATCTTACTTCGGTCGGGAATGGAACCTACTACTCAGCTCTGTGAACAGATACACCAGCAACTGGGGTACCGTGTCACCAAAACGTTAACTATAAAACACTCGAATAAGTTCATTACACGGTTACCGGGCCACTGTATCATTATCATTACGCAGAGCCGAGTCGTTACGTCGCGGGAAAATCGATACACGCCAAATGAGTGCGTGCAGTTAATCGATTTAAGATCGGACCCTAAACGCCTGTTCATGTCAGCCGAGTCGGCAATCAATAGTTGGTAAATATTTGATTAAACAACACTAGTGTGCTGTTATTGAAGATTTGCCCTGCTGTCGATGTCAACGAGGTTACCCGTAACGATCACTCCTGTTAAATAGTAATCACTGATGTCAACAGCGACCCGACATGTCACTATACGTTTAATTAATTAGTAAAAGCAGTTAAAATTCAGTTTAATTAACTTGGGTTTTGTTCGTTCTATTTAATAAGAAGTATCAAACGGATATTTAAATGTTGTGGGAGTTATGAACGTGTGCAATACTTTTACGTCCAAACACTTGGTTATCTTTGGTTTTTGATTGCAGTTTGTTGTTGTGTTTCTTTAGCAATTGTTTGGGAAAAATGATGGCAGGCAAAAGAAGCGAAGTGCAGGGGGACATTAAAAAGATCGGGCATGTGCCCGATATTACATAAGGCTTAATGCTTAGAAACACACTATAATATTATCCATATTAAAATTTCTATCCTGGCCACGAATCAAACCTGGAGTTCATAGTTAGCATATAAAATACGAAGACATCTCTGTTCCTTATAATTAAAAGATCTTGTAATTAACTTCAGCTCTTCCACACTGGTATTTACTCTATCAGATATTACGTTCAAGACCTTTTACAGGAAGAAATATTTGAAGATAAAGAAATATATCCTAGGTATTCAGCATTTTCATAACATCTCGTAATTGTATTGTTCCATTTCTGAATTCTTTCCATTATGTGGGGAATAGTCAGGGTTAATTTAGTTAGGAACCGTAATTTCACGATTTTAAAAACATTATGAAGATTTTTTAATTCAAGTCTTGTGGATCTAGAACCTGACCATTTCATGGAAAAACTCGGCGTTTAAACCACTAAGTTTTAACTGTCAGTATTAATTTATCTTCGCACAAACCGCAATGCCAACACTTATATTGCTATATAAATTATACGCGCGGATGAACATTTTGTATACGGCTTCCACACATATCGCGTGGCGCTCCGTGGATCGGTTCCCGGGCAAAGTAAATTGATATACTCATGGGCTATAACATTATTAGTTTCGACAGGAACTGAGGCTGTTCCTTCTGTATGCAAATATTTTCTCTCATAGTGGATCTTAGTAGCAATATTGACAAACGTATTGATATTTGTGTGTGAACATACAATAGAATCAAATAGTTACTTGTAGAGACGGGTTATTGGCATTTTGGCTTTTCCGTTATCAATATGCTAAATTGTTGACAAAACAATTTCTTTGAGTTGGATGGCGTTCTGTAGGTATATGTTAGAGTTCCTGTCACCATATTTTTATTATAAATAATAAGCATAACCCATAGCTGTCCGGTCTCCTCACACAATGTGGGGGCTACAGGCCATAGTCCACCACGCTGGCCAAGTGCGGATTGGTGGACTTCACACACCTTCGAGAAGATTATGGTGAACTTTCGGGTGTGCAGGTTTTTGTCACGATGTTTTCCTTCACCGAAGCAAGTGATAATTAACTTGCAATACGCACGTAACTTTTTTGAAAATTAGAGGTGCGTGTTCACGCCCACACGTTCGGGAAACCAACGTGTGAACCACTAGGCTACCACTGCTTTTGTTATCTATTTTTATTATCTACTTATTTATTTTGTAAGTAACGGCCCGCCCCAGCTTCATCTAGATCTGATTATAACAAAGATCCATCACAGTGCCAGCAGTACTGCATCAATGACCGTTATTTATTAATACTTACTTTATCATAACTCCCATGATATTAACATAATTTACATAGAGTAAAGATAAACAATTACCTTATAAGTAAGTACAAAATTGTTATTAGGAAGGAAAGTTGTATTTAATATGTATGTTGTAATAGGCAACTCCCTAGGCAATGGTTTACTTGCTGCCAAGTTTTGTCAATCTATTTTAGACACGTTGCCCTTTTGATAAACAATTTCTTTCCTATCCAAGAAAAAACCTCCTTCTCAGACGCGAGTTATCTTAATCGATATATTTAATATCAGTGGAACGTCCAGCCGGGCCGTTCTTTCCCGTCGTCAAAAATTATAATTTTATTTTCGCCCGAAAGGAATGCTCGACCTGAAGAGCGATCCCGTTAACATTATTTCGTACACAAAGTCACTTTGAGCCTAAAAGTGGTTTGAAATTAAGGAATAGTTTCCATAATAGCCGTTTGGTATGCTATCGAATTTTTTCTTCAGGCCTGGTCTTTGGCGAGGTTTGAAATTAAAATTTTGGTTCGGTCTGCGATACAATGTTTACTTTAACAATTTTGAGTTTACAAAAACGTACCGAAATTATTTTTATACGCAACACTGAACACTTACGAAACATCGACTTTATATACAACAAGATCATGTTGCAAATCGAATTTGAATTCCTGATGCCAATTGATACTGTTGAAATCGAAGCAATTGATACATCGAGTAATCACTGAAAGGGACAATAACGTGTAAAAGTTTTTTCAGTTTCAAAAATAAATAAGGGTGTCATTATTTTTTTACATCATGGGATTTAGTTGACTCTATCTGCTCGTGGTGGAACTTGCTTACCATTTTGTGGATATCGATATTGTCCGTAACTTATAAAACCATTAATCTAATCAAGTTAAACCATATACGGGAAGTACTTCTCTAAGTTCATTATTGTAAGTTAGTTACAATAAATATAAATTTATAAATAAAATGAGGAGGTCTGGAGGTGCAAGGGTTAGTGACCAACCCAATTTTAAAAGTTCCTCTTTCATTCTGGTTTTAGAATATAAGTTCTATGTAACGATAATAAGAAATCTGCTAAAGAAATATATTTGATTACATACCCACTTCCATATCTGGCTCAATTTTTTACAACTTACAAGATTTAGAAGAATGAAAATGACGCATTTCCTTATATAACGAAAAAGTTGAATGTTAATCCTCCTGAAACTTGTATTCATAGCAAAAAATGAACAATACAAGCAGACAACAATTGACAAGAAATATGCATCATTTTCTCACCGGGTATTTATTAGTAAGACCCTCGAGCCGCCAGCGAGGTACAGCGATCGTTTGTGTGGCTCTGTGAACGTTTTTATCGAAAAGTCCCAAAGATGATACGTGATTTGCCTGTAGATAAGTTTCAAGAAACACGGGAAAATTCACCTTGCGGTTAGAGGTGTAAAGTATAGAATAAATATTCTGCATGTTTAAATGACAACTACGCCTAAAAATGAAAAGGACAGTGCCTAGTTTGGACAAGTAACAAGGTTGTGAATAAATTTTTAAGACGTATACGAGGTTCATGCATTTTTTTTTCTGATGAAACTGTTTTCTTAAGCTTTCTTTTTTACTATGATTGTTTCTCATTAGAGATTATTTCATTCTTTGTCTTGTTCATCAGATTGTATTGTCCGATTATTAAAATAATCTTCATTATGAATTTATCCTAGTGATAACCGAAGTACTGATATATAACGTAATTAGTAATGAAATTGTTTTAGGTCACGAAATTGATTACAATATATTAAAGGTAATTGATACATTAAATTGCCAACTCGTCAACGGTGTAAACAATACCCAACTCTCTATAGAAAAGTAAAAAAAGTACGAGAGAAAAATTACCCGCGTTAATTTTCACCCGAAATCACTGCAAGCGGTCTAAAGGGTCGTTTTCACCCGCATTTTTCACGTGTGAGTTAATTAGGTGTTTCTGACGTGTTTGTTATTTCTTCTATTTCCTTTTTTACACACAAAAGTGCATACGGGTAACGGTAGGATGAGCCCACTGTCATATATCGACTACTTTTATATTCGTATCAGTATTAAAAAAATGTATTGCACACATACAAGGCTATTTGGCAGTGAGTAGCTACCATCACCTATGAATATTAGAAACATCAAAGGCATCATTGATGCGAGACTGGTCAAGGAAGAGGAGAGTCAAGAGGGAGAGCAAATGGCAGGCAGGTTTTATGGAAAATAAAAGCAATAATACTAGTAATTTAATAACAATATTGATAATATTATCCTTATGACAACTTAATATGCTAATATAGAATTATGGTCAATATCCTAAGCCGCCTAAATGCGACAAAGTAAATAATGGTTCACTGGATTGAAAATGCTCAGGACCGGTCTGAATGGCGCAAATTAGGGGAGGCCTATGTCCAGCAGTGGACCCTCAAAGGCTGTTAGATAGATAGATAAATAATGCATGAAGATGCTTATTTAAGAAGTATCACGTCAATCAAATCAGATTAAAATATATAATGAATTTGTTACCGGTTGCCTTCTTCAGATTAGTAGATCTCTTGGCCGGCGACAAACACTTCTTTGCAGATGTTTTGAATGAACCAGTCTGCTCATAGATATTTCAACTAGTTAACTATGCGAGCTATGTCAGCGATTTTGCCTATGGATTTTTCCCTTGCAAATATCTTCTCGTAGAAAAATATTAAGCATAGTTTTGTCCGTAGGGCGCCGAGTGACTTTGAATTTTCGTATTCAGCCAATAGTAAAGACCATGGGCCGTTTTTATGATAATGACGAGGCCGAATAAGAAAAAGGTCTTTAGATTTTTCAATTATATGTTTTCCTTAATCTTGTAAAACTTTTTAGTTTAATAAATTTCTGTCAGTCCGTTTTCAGTTTAGTCACAGAGGATTTATCTTTTCAAATTAAATTTTTAAAATTAAAAATATTTTTATGCATAGAAATACCGTGTAGCATTGTTGGTTCACGATGAACTCTAAAACCACACAACTTTTAAGAACATTTTGTAAACTATAATTTGGTCCAATTTTAAAGATAGGATAAGATAAATAAGATTTAATTATATAAACTGGAAGGCATATTGAAACGCCACAAGATAATTATGTACGAATAAAACTTAAGGTCTGCAGCATCATACGCGTGAAAAACAAGGGTTGAACCTAACTATTGAACATACTAAAATGCCACGAGGTCTGCCAGGATAACTAGTACACATATAAATAGAGATAGTTACAAAATATTTCAGCCGTCCTGTAGTCTGCAAATAAGAACAATTAGTGGGCGATGTAGTGGACAACTGCAAATTTGTTCCACTGAAGCCGGCACTAGTGAACAACTTCGCAAATGTGTGCGTCTAAAGTGCAGAAACAATTCGGTCTCCTGCTGATTAGAGCGAGCTTGATTTCAAAGCCTGCATAGCTGCAAGCGATTGTAAATTTAGAAAATTTTGCATAGCCTCACCTGTTTTGACTTATTTGTTGACTGTATATACAATTGAATTGGTTTCTTCAGTGACTAGAAAATGCCAAATGCATAATAGTACAATCATATCATGTTGTAAAATTTATAACGATTAATTATAATGGAAAATAGTTATTCAAAATAAAATAAAATAAAGCCAGACTAAGGTTGTTAAATGGAGCAAAGAGAATTAAGGTATATCTGTTATAAAATCTAACCAGAGACATAAACGTGAATAAAACAAGTTTCTTGGGAAGGTTGTAAGCTTTTATTGTCTTCATCAATAAAATTATTTAGCTATGGATAGGGGGCAAGTTGTACTGGGGTTTGTTTTGTTATTCTAAAGACAATTACACCTATTTTAGGATATGAGTTACTTGCAATTTCATCTATTCTTAAATTCTTTTATATAAATGGCTGTAAAATGAACTTACGAGCCACCTGATAGTAAGGGGTCACTATAGCTTACGTACTTCAGTATTACCAAAGCAATTTCTAAAATCAAAATCGCCCGTCAAAAAGTAAAAGAGGCAATCGAGATTATTATTGGCTCTCCCACACCAAGATTGAAATATGGACAGACCGGCCACAGAGTAAAGTGACAGACTCTTTTTGTCTGTATTTGCCCAGATGCTAATGTACAAGTGAGAGGGAATACATATTTTGCTTCGGGTTTTGGTTGTTCGTCATGGCTTATCGATAGAACTACATTATATGGAGGTCTTGAGTCTGAAGTATAAAATGATTTTCACTGCCTATAATTTACGGACCAAACCCACGCTGAATAGCTTTTGATTTAATGTATCGAAACAGTTAGCAGCTATTGTACAGCTAAAATACCAATCTTCTTCTCAGGGCCATAACAAAAAATCCTCATTCACCGATGACGTATTCAATTGGTCGCGTCCATTCGCCGCGCGCCAGAAAGTTCCATCGGAGCAGTTTCCACGTTCGCTCTCTGACGAATATTGGTTTAACTGAAATATTGCAGGGCTATCCTTTGGGAATTCATTTTCACCGCTATTTTATTGATTTCTTCTTCCTTCTTTTTTTGTGATACGGAGTTAGTCAATGGTCATTCAGTTCATTCTGAAAGGTGACCCATGCAGTGGGGCAGTAATCGATCCACAATTGCAGTGATGGAGTGGAAATGTGCGGTTATGATGGTAGAGATATGCAGTTCATTGGGAATAAAATTTTATGTTGTATCAGCAATGTAACAAATTACTAGTCACCTTGCTTTATCTGTGTAATCTAGTATCAACTTTGCAGCCATAATACTGGTCATAATACGATACTATCACGTTATCTCTAAGTTATATTAGTGGCTTAAAAGTAACTACTTATTTAGTCCTCAGTAAAACAAACTACTTCATCTACTCCAAGATTCCACTCTAGGACTATTTAAAAAAACCTGAAATGACCGCTATGAACCGATCTACTACCTTAAGGATATTCAAAACTGATGTCCAAAACAATCTCCTTACTTTCACTGGCGACCAACCAAAGCTGAAACTTGGCAATGTCTATGTCCGGACATAGGACAAGTGACGTCACAGGCGGTAATAGTTTCCGGTCCGGCGCGGCGGCGGGCGAACTTATTACAGCCTCTTCCAATCCGTTGCTTCCGACGATTAAGTAACGCAGTGCATCGTTAATCGAAACTGCTTGCTATTAGCCGCCGAAGGTCATTCGGTCGGAAGAAACAATCGCTTGTGAGTTTATATGAGGGGGAATACATATTGTTTGGATGCTGTGCTACATACTAGCAATGTATATAACGTCCCGTGAAATACGATTAGGTAACGGTGTTTTAAGTTCACCCAAAGCGGCCGCCCAACAAAATGTAGGGCCAGAAATACACGGCAAAATTCGGTGACGTCCGCTGCAATATTTCAGTTAAACCAATAGTCGTCGACTGAAACCGAACATAAAAATTGTTCTGACATTCCGAATTTCTGATGGAAACCGTGGGAAAGCTGGAGATTGCCGTAGCTTTGTGTATGACTCTATAGGTTTGGATTTGTTTCATTTTCGTTAGTGTATGTTTACGTCGACTTTAGCGAACTGCGCCGATATTCTGTTAAGTTGAAAGTCCTATTCGTAACGAATTTTTCTTTACTATCTTTTTCTCTAATCTCGGAAATTGTCAATCCCTTTTTTGAATGAATGTTACATGTTTCTATACATTTCGCACTTTCTAAATATTTTCTAATAGATATTAATAACTTTTTTAGTGAAGTACCTACATTGTCAATAAGAGAGGCGACACGGCAACACTAATTTTTAAAATATTGATAAGATTTTTTAATGAAGTTAATATGTTGATGTTTAATTTAAATTTTTAATATTATCTTTATTTAGAATAAGATTTATACTCTACTTTTTATTGAATCTATTGTAAAACTAGAGTCCAAGTACATATGTGCTTTTGTACCAGTATATTATATGTATGCGGCTCAGGACAGCGATAAGCAGATTTACTCAATGTTGCAAGATTTGAAATTATTGTGCTCTCGTCGATGATATTAAGATGCTAACCTATGCGTAGCTCGGAAGCAGCAATAAAATATCGTAACTACCGATCAACCATCTACAGTCCACAGAGTTACTTCGATCACTTACCGTTATGTTCCCAAGATAAATATCCCCCACACTCCACGTATAGCACACGTCGTCATAGATTTAATATTAAACAAAACTGTGTCACTCGCCCGGCCGGGTGCCGTTAAATTTGCAAATAGCCCCTAAACGCAATGCAAACAGCCCGCTATTAATTATCAAGTGTAAGCTGAATTGATGACACTCGCCCATTAAGTAAACAAAGTTACAACACACGCTCTCCGGGCATTCGTTCCATAGGTTACTTCAATCGATCGGAAATTATTAAAGAAAAGTTATTATAATGATTTTGATGGAGTTCGCATTCGAAAAGAAAAAAGATTAACAAATATATAAGCACTTTTTTATATATTTACTAGCTTTCCGTCCGCGGCTTCGCCAGCGAGATCCCAGCCTAACAAATATGACTTTACGTCAATGACATTTACACCATGTAAGGAGAGTTTTTCTTTTAAGTCTGGACAAAATATGTGGATGCCAAAGAAATCACATTTAAATTTCTGAAGCAAACGCATCCTCCTTACAAACATTCCTCCCTTATTGCACATTTTTAAACATTTATTTTTACGACAAAATGTACCCTATGTCCGTCTGCTGGTTCCAAACTACTTCCCCACCAATTTTGAGCTAAATCGGATCAGCCGTTCGTGAGTTATAAATAGTGTAACTAATACGACTTTCTTATATATACAATAGTGCTTGGATGACCGAGCTTTGCTTGGTGTTACTTTTTGGTTTGATCATCATTCATCATCATCATTACAACCCATAATTGTCCCACTGCTGGGCTCCGGTCTCGTCTCACGACGTGAGGGGTATAGGCCATAGTCTACCATGCTGGTCAAGTGCGGATTGGTAGACTTCACACACCTTCGAAAACATTGTGGTGAACTCTCAGTTGTGCAGGTTTCCTCACGATGTTTTCCTTCACCGAAGCAAGTGATAATTAACTAGTAATACGCACATAACTTTTTGAAAATAAGAGGTGCGTGCAGGATTCGAACTCACGCTCCCTCGTCCGGGAGTCCAACGTTCGAACCACTAGGCTATCAATTATAATATACATTAGATTAATTGATTATTGAGAAAGACTGTATGAATACAGTATGTCATTTATATATCTATCAATATATTTTATGTAGGTGTAAAATCGTTTGTCTTAATAACATTTGTTATAAAATAATTTGATGTGTTTCTGTTAACAAAATATTTGATGGTTACTTCAATACTTACGATATGATTACGACTTTAACGTCTATAGTTAATAAATTTGTGATTAAGGTCTCCAAAGTCAGCGGTCTGAAAAGGAATAGTAATATTTCACTCAATCAACAGGTAGGATGCTAACAAGAAAAATAATCTGTATTTCTGTAAGAAATATATAAAAGCAAATCTTTTGAGCCTTCTGTTAAAAGATAAGCACGAGCTGTGTTAAGAACTAGTCAGTATTAACCACTTATTGGTTTGAACGTTGGTCAATTCAGCGGTGGGACTTCTTAATTAAGCTCTCAAAGGTGTATTAAGTCTGTCCAACTGTATTCGGAAAACGGGTTGGGCTATTGCTTCTGCCCTTTGTATCATGGGAAGAGACCCAAATTCTCAAATGACTTGTATCTGGCTAGTGATTTGAAATCGATGGTCAGACTTTACCTTTGGGAGGCCTATGTGCCGGGAAAATAAAAAAAGGTTTAATATCATCGAATAATCCACAGCCACTGCTACAAGCTGGTGGCCACGGGACCTGCATCACCCAGTGCAAGACGGCGAGGATCGTGACCACCAAGGTGATCCCTATGCAGGTGGACGGCGAAGCTTGCAGATTAGCACCATCCATCATCTCTCTGTCGATCCTGAACCAAGCGATCATGCTAGCCAAAAAGAAGCCAGGAAGGGTTCTCGCACCGTAAGTATTCAATGTTGAGTTATGGTGAAATTTACATATTTTACGACGAAATTTTATGCCGATATATCGAATCAGTTAGTACCTATGGATCGTAACGATTAACTATTCATGCTAACTGATTCGACATATCGGCGTAAACTACAGTTAGATATTGGAATTTGCTTCAAATATTACTTGTGATGAATGAAATATGATTTGTAATGTGTTTCAAATATAATTTGTAATGGATGCTCTGGATATAATATTAAGGTTATATCTTAGTATATTGTCTAGTATTTTATGTTATTTTAATAACACGTCGATCTTTTTATTAGTAAAAATATGATTTGAATGCAATTTATTGCGATACAAATTAGCCAATATATCGGTTATCGTTTACTACATTTACGTACGTTGACGTACATTTGATAGCTTTCAAGGCACTTTTTATTAATTCCCTGCCACTCTAGTTCGAGTAAGCGTTTTATATTGTTGGTATGATTTTTTTATGAGTCCATTGCTCTAGCGAATAATATATGCAATAATTAAATTAAAACTGAGAACATATCTTACCCACAACGACCGTTTTCCATATTCTATATATACATAATCCTTTTATCAATTGCCTAGTTAATAATCACAATATTATAGTGCTAGATGTCATTTCTATATTACCATAGGTTATGGATAAGTACATTATTGTAAATGGAAGTAAGAATATAAAGTATAAGTAAGGTAAAGGCGAGCAAGTGTGTTGATTGGTATTGATAAACATAAAAACAAACGCTAACACACTCATATCCCCGCAATAGGATTCCCTGTGTCGCGGGCGGCATGGACAACTCAAATAACACGTCACTAACACTCATGACCCAAGAACAAATATTTATCTGTCACATAAATATCTGCCCCGGCCGGGAATCGAACCCAGGACCTCTCGCGTAGCAGGCAGGGTCACTACCAACTAGGCTACGAGGCCGTCTTATTATTTAAGACCAATATGTTATTGTCTTAAATTATCAAGGTGACGTAAGGTGATTGTGGCTGGCCCTGTATTGTGATAAGGCTTCACGAATTATATTATTATTGATTCTATTATTAATTCATCATCATTGTTACTAGTAATGTTATCTTTCTTTGTAACTTGCCTCGTTTTGACAAGCAATACTATGAAGTCTCACAGTGAAACAGAAAGAACATGTAAATTGTTTGTTTTCTATTGTCTGGCATTATCAGTAAGTTAGAGAGTGATGGAGATAGAAATACAAATCGTTCCTTTCTTTATATCTCACTGTGAGACGTCATAGTGTTGTTTGTGAATACCGAAGTAATTTTATTTGTTTGAGTGAACCGTAAAATGATTCATTGTGTTCCAGCTGGGGCCTTTAGATCTTATTCTTTCTTGCCTGGCCACGTATCAGTGTTGCTTATGGTGTTACTGATGATGAGGGGAGATTATGACTGTATACCATCAAACAGCTGGGTTACTCCTTGTTAGCCGCCAGCATCACTGCCATTACTTAAACCAACTAGTTACTTTAACTTGGCTATAGATAACTTAAGTCTACAAATTTTGCGTAATACTTAAAGTATCTTTAACTAATTTCGCTTCACTTTGAGAAACAAAGTTCTTACATTTGAAAAATAATCACATTCTAAATAAATGCTATTCGATTAAATCTTTTTCGTTAATTACTCTGTGCGTGCATAGGGACTGCGTGAAAGTACGTGACCGAATTTGAAATTACACAATTTAAATATAATAGTTATAGATAAATGCATAGTATTAATTACGGTTATAATATATAACTTACATAAAATCCTCCTCCGCCGTTTCCTAAAAAATCTGTCGTTACCATAGTGTAATATTTATCCGATATCAATGGCTCATATTGAGGCACGTCGCATTCGATACATCTTACTGATACTCCGATTAACCGATTTCCGACGGGGCGGGAGCCGTCGATAATTGGCTGAATACCTGGAAGTATTCGGCTAATTACAGTGTGTAATTTACAATGTCTTGGTTAGGACTTATATGAGTTTAAAACTACGTGATTTTTGTGTTTATAAGTCCTTTTAATCTTGCATTACAGTTTTAATAGAGTTTTAATACGGTTTTAATACAGTTTTAATACGATTTTAATACAGTTTCAATACGATTTTAATACAGTTTCAATACTTTTTAAGACCATTTTATTTATTAAAAGCTTTTATTTATCACGCCATGTTTGTTAGATTGTTAGTTTATTAGTTTGTTTATTTGTGTCTTGCCTTGCTAACTGTGTTTCAACTAATTATCTTACCCTATTTTACATAATTTTAAATATTTCTTTAGTTTCGATGACAATACATTTTTATGATAAGTATGGCCTACTTATTGCATTGTTGTATTATAAATTTAATGTAATGTGTGCAGTTATTGCAGCGATTGTCTTTGAAATAAATGTGTCTTTCTTTCTTACTAAAGAATTGAGTCAAGATAAGGAAACTCTTCAATGGTAGACAATAGTCTTACGAATTATACTGTACTATAAAAACGTGGTTTTAAAGTTTTAAATTTCTACGAAATAGATAAATAGTGAGGTAACTTTATCTTTAATCATCTTAACATATAACTTAATAGTGCTTATAGGCTTTTGTTAGAACTATCACTTAACTATCGCGTTATCACAGGACTATTGTAGTAGAAGTTATATGAAAGACCCTGAAATACAAAATAGAGAGGAAATGAACCGACGAAAACTCGTTCGCTGTGAGGTTTGAAATTGACAAATTGAATCAAATCCCGGATTTGGACCCATTTAATTTGTTCTTGTTCAATCAATTTGTAATACACTGCCGGCATTCCATTGGTATAGAAATCGAGATAGAGGGAGAGAGATATAATTAAATGAAATAGCTGCTGAGAAGTCGTTTGAAGTGGACCTACTTGATTGCACACTCAGTTGACAAATTAAAAGTCACTCGTGCGAACTTACTAATTTCTTAGATTGATGATGTTATTAGATAGAGTGAGATGTTTTAATTAGTGTAACTCTTCAAGAAATCAGGCATATCAGTGGTAAATAAAAAAATATATATTTGAAGGGAAGATGAAGGACAAGGCATTATCATAAAATTGTTTATGTATTGTTTGTGTGTATTTTGTCTTTATACACCGTGTACCAGACAGCGTAACAATAAATTAAAATACCTGTTCCTAACATGATTCTGATCCCTATGCCGTTG
>DWPA01002775.1:0-15191 GCA_018251375.1 Calpodes ethlius
GCCTTCTTGTCTATGCTTAAAAATGATTTTATATCTATGGATCAACAGCTGTGCGGAAATCATAAGGTCTATAATAGACAAAAGTGGTCAAATAATATAATTTAAATCAGTGTTACTTAATTTTATTATATTTTTATACTAATATAATACCTAAATTTATTAAAAAAACTAACTCGAAAACTTCAAGTGGCCAATTTTCCATAATATTTAATAAACGCAATGTACCGACTTCCGATGGTCTTGAATTATCCAATCACAAGAAGCGTGTCAAAATCAGTTCCGTTGTATTGTAAATTGAATTCATTATCCGTTACTTCAAAGTTAAGCAAGCAAGCGTAGTATTCACACGCAGAGGGAAAAAGTTCTCCATCAGCTGGCTTGGAAGATTGAATTAAATAAATCTGTTACATTGTTAGCATCAGCAGCAGGATTTATCTCTTTGTTTGTTGTTCCTGTGCGTTTATTTGAGAAATAGTTTGGATAATGGAGGTCCAAGTACGGAGGCACCGAACGGTAAGAATCGATTGTATTAAGTTCGAACATATTTTACCGTTAAGGTAAATTTGAAGTCTAAAGTTGACTGCTTTCCTATTATTACAGGTACAAATCCAGGATCAAGAGAATTTATACGTCACAAAAGGAAAAATAAATTTGTTAGTTCCTTCAAATCGCCAAGGTTTATCTGTTCGGGGTGCATTAGGGGATTTGAATACGAATGTACAAGCTCAACGCGACATCAGCAACTGTAAAGTTGCTATTTCTGCATCAGAATATGAGAAAAAAGCTGCGATTTGCGGAACACGAGGTGTTATTAAAAGGTAATTTTTGTTTTTTAATTACCCTCTTAAGAACTATAACGTATTGCGAAACATGTGTTAATTATTATTGCTTTATATGCAATAAATATCGTAATCAATTTACTCTGTTCTGTTCAATGTGTTTATTTATTGTATTTACACTATTCTATATTGTTTTAATTATATTAACTTATTGTTAAAATAATCGTATGTACGCATGGATGATAAATTACTGTATGAAGACAATTTATATTATGATTTGATCAGTTTTTATATTGATATTTTTATTACCCATTGTTTTAGTAACTACAGCCATGTCCAGTCAAAAGTTGATACAGGGCTTGCAGCTAAAGTTATTCAGCCTTCATCGAGACCACCTCTTAGGCGTGAAGAAAGTACTGGAGTTTTGGCAACGAAAGCTGTACGTACTCGGGTAAATATCATTTATTTTTATTTTATTTTGAACTTTACACCTTACAAAATTGTTAGGAAATAAAGGCATCCGTAATGCTAAAAGTATTATCTTCCAGTCAACCTTCAGGCAGTGTAAACAATGATATTGCAGTATAGATACTGAATGCAAATAGTTAAATATAAAAAAAGAAATAAAAATGATTTACTTAATAAATAGTTATTTACTAATAAAATATATATGTACATATCATTTTTTAAATACATTATATAAACCATTGTTTAAATTGATGTCTGTAGCTGACAATGAGTACATAGGCTTCTTATGATATATGCCCATCTGAAGTTAAAACACAGAAGTATCTAGCATGTTAATTAGCTATTTAAGTTTATTGACTCTCATAAAGACTCATTTCCCTGTATGTACCATTTCCTTGGAGTGTGGTAGCTAACCAGGTAGAGAATTGCCTACTGAAGAAGATTAAGGTTTGTTGGGATTACGTTAGGTTCTTCATGTTACAGTTATGTCCTCCATGGGTTCCAATTTCATGGTGTTTTCTGTGATTCACTCATCAGGTAGAATGGACCTTTACATCCACAAGTCCTCTATTTAATTAATTATTTTGTTTCTCAACTAATATTTCTCTTCACAGGCTGCCTTGAAAGACACTAACAAAAAAAATGACGTCAAAGAAGTGGTACATACTTTTTTGCAAGCAAGGAAATGTAATGTCGACAAGAAGAGCTCTAAATTACCTACCCTAAAGGAGAACTCGAAAGAGATTAAAAATGTTTTGAAACCTATTTTAAAGGAGTCTACAGAATCATTGGGGAAGTTGAAACTGGCTGAAAATTCTGAAAAGCCTGCATCTATAAAAAATAAAGACAAACAGATGATTAGACTAGAATTGACTCCATTAATATCAACGCCGTCAATACCTGATGACATTGAAGATATTGATGCCAGTGACAAGAACAGCCCGTTATTAATGTCTATTTATATTAAAGATATTTACAAGTATTTGACTGAACTAGAGGAAAAGTACCCCATTGAGTCTGATCACTTAAGAAAGCAGGTAAGAATCCAAACACTAGTTTCAACCTATTTGATGTAATCACTACTTAAAGTATTTATTAAATATGTTTAATAGGGAGGGAGATAAGTTTCACTACATTTAATTCTTTTTTTGCAACCAATTTGCTTTATTTTGTTAGGTAGCTATTATGAGCCTTAAGTTTTGATCATATTTCATGTTTTGTAGAATGTTATAAATCAATGTTAAAAATCTGGACCTATAGAAGAGGGTAGCATTATTTATAAAAAAATCACTCAGAGTAAATCATTTTTAATTATTTTTTAACTGTTTCAGAGTGTGATCACTGGGAAAATGAGGGCTACTTTGATTGACTGGTTGGTGGAGGTACAGCGGCAGTTCTCATTGCTCTTGGAAACATTCCATTTAACAGTCGGGATTATTGACCGTTATTTGCAGGTAATGTGAATATATTGGGAAATTTTATTTTATTTGATTTGAATTCAACATACAGCATGTAGAAATTGTATGTTATCATAATTTGTTGTTGTTTGTATGTGTTTTGTAATTCATGCTAGCCATGGAGCTGAATGTGTTTCCGTGTGTAATAGTTATGATTTATGAATTCCAGGTGGTGCCGAACATTCAAAGGAATCAACTGCAGCTGGTGGGCGTTACTGCAATGTTCATTGCAAGCAAATATGAAGAGATCTACGCTCCTGACGTAGGCGATTTCGTATACGTCACAGACAATGCTTACAGCAAATCTGATGTGTTCCAGTGTGAACGGGAAATCATGTCGAAACTAGGTTTTTGCTTGGCCAGACCAATCCCTCTTAGTTTTTTGAGGAGGTAAGGGTCGTTTTTTACAGTTTTTTTAATCTATGGTTGATGACGTCATGGTACAATAATCAGTATTATTGGTAGATAGTAGTAGTCTTTGTGTATAAGAAAAATAAAGTCACCAAAATTTGTATTTGTATTTCGCTTGTAAGAATTCAAAGCATCAAGTCAATGGTCACTGCCTCAATACATATACATTTTTAACCCAACTTCTAAGAACCATACCGAACCATACTAAACTGAACAGAAGCAGCCCTGATGCATTTATTGTTACTCTGAAAAACTGAGATTACTGATTTCAATATGTATCTGTTACTTAAATCCACTCCCGCACAGGCAGTAATTTTAAAAAGATCGCAACTTTTTTCAGATTCGTCAAGGCAGCCCACGGAACATCGAAGAACCATCATTTAGCCAAATACTTTGTAGATCTAAGTCTCGTCGACTATTCCATGGCGCATTACAGACCTTCTGAATTAGCCGCAGCTGCGATTTGTCTGTCTCTATACTTGTTGTCGAGCAAGTCACTGAAAGAAGTTTGGACTCCAACATTGTCGTACTACTCTGGTTATACTCTAGAACAAATAAATCCAATTATTAGGAAATTAGCGGATATCGTCATCAACGTAGATAATTCGAAATTTAAGGCAGTTTACAATAAATATTTAGATGTTACTTTAGCCAAAGTTTCTAGTTTGCCACAATTAAAAGGCGAAGCCATTCACGAGCTCATTAAAAGCTCTTCGTAAGTAAAGCGTTTTGTATTAGTGTGTGTTGTGAGATGACAAAGTATTCGGAAATCTTGTAGTAATATAATATTGCTTTAGAAGAAGTTGAAATGATGGACTGACTTTTTTGAGTAAGGTTTCTTTTAGGTACCTGGTGTGTATGCTTAGGACTAGGTTGTAATTTTAGATGTAGTTTTTTTATGACGGTGAGACTTATATTAAGTAACTATATAACTGTTATATTTATATTATATTATTCTGATAACCATGCTGATGGCCAGTGGTTAGTATATTATTTGGCTGAATGTCGAGTTGTTCATTATTTTAGAATAATTTATTGTTTGTATGTATTGTATTAATGAGCCATGATATTGTGAAAGTTTTATTGCTTGTCGCAGTAAAGTTTCACGATCTCATCTGTTTTATGACCAAAAATATATAAATGAGTAGTTATATTCAAGTGTTACAAAGATGCATGTTTGGTGTTAGTTGTGACTCGGATGTCCGTAAAATGAAAATGATGAGAATTGTAAAATTTAATTTCTATGAATAACTTTTTGCGTGTTCTTTGGTATTATCATAGGATAAATGAAGATGTTATTAATCAATGATGTTTATCGTTGGTTTCGTTTGTAATACTGACAATTAAATCCAACATGCTCGACTTTTAATCCTCTACTTCAGTTTATTTTAAGTCTATTTTATTTTATAATTTATAATGTAATTGATGTGTATTTTGATTAAATGTAATTTGATAAACCTGTGATTAGAATTATTATCTTGTAATTTGTTGAAAATAAAATGTTTGTAATAATAAATTTGCGTTTTTATCCATGTCATTTTGCTTGCTGTTGAGACGGATAGTTTTCATCTAACCCAGAATAGACATACCGTCAAAAATGAATTATTGCTGTAATATTTGTGTCATTAGACATTATAAAGTAAAATCACTTACTAAGATATCGTTACTGCAGCAGTGACGAAATAAACTATGGCAAACGTATAAAATGTATGCAGTATTTAAATTGGTCGCTTCCCTGCTATACAATGTAACACTAAGTTAATTTTACTATTCTGTAATTCTTAGGTGAATTGTAACACAGATGAAACGTAATTAATGAGAACCAGAGGTTGTGATAATTTCCATGCGTGTTCGTCATTTAATACTCACTTATAAAATCACCAGTATCGGTATACATTTTTGGACAAATAGGTACCTTAGGCAAGATAAGTATAAATTTAGTTACCTGTAACATTTTGGTATAAGCCATTCGCTGAACACCCGGTGTGAGTTATGCATTATTTAGGTCAGCGTGACAGACTATCAATGTAAAAACTAAAATTTTCCCAAGAAGGTAGCTATACTTATTTGGTTATAATTAAAAATATTTTAAAGGGAACGCAAATCCATTTGCGTCAAATGCTCCGGAATCTTTCAAGGGAACCCCGATGATACATGGTTATATGGATGACATGAAAAATGTTATCCTAGTCATGTGCCATGTCTTTAGAAGGACGTAACTCGAAGTCTAATTTTATTTTATTCACGGAATACATGAACTTATCAACACTAGCAAACGAGTCACTTAATGTTAATTTGTCACCATCGCCAGTGGACATCAGTAATACCAGACACCACAGTTGCAATGCGGACCAAAAGGAAGCAAGGGACAGTATTCGTGACTTCTTCATCTGTGATTGAAACACGAAGGTCATTTAAGGACAATTTTTCATAGGAGGGTGGCAGATAGCCAAATAGGTTAATGGGTAACTTCAGTAACAATGAATACCACCAGGATTAAGCTGTGTGGGACCCAGATTTCCTTTGGGCTCGATGGAGTATCTTACACGCCAAAATATACTAAATAAATACCATCAATAGGATTTTTTATGTAACTAAAGAACTTTGTTAGTCGTCTGTTTTTTATTTGATAAAGGAAAACATATTTAGGTATCATTGAAACGTATATTTCTAAGCAACTCAGATTTACTGAACTCAGTATAATACCTGTATAACGTAAAGTGAGGTTATATTTTATTTAAAGAGTTACGAGTAGGTATTATTTCAAAGTGACTGTTGTCGGAACAACTTTTTTTCAAACGTTTTATCTCCCATCACTGCCAGCTAGAAAATGAGTAAGATTTTCCGCATTAATCAGAAGATCTCTCAGCGTCGAGGAGGCACAAAATTGACAGGTCTCATTAAAGTTTCTAATGGCTGAGCAAAAAGATTTAAAGCGATGATCGTTTAGACATGACGGCCGACTTACTAGTTCGGTAAGCTTTTAGCACAATGGTCGGTCGATCATTAATTACGTTAATCGAATACCTACTCTTCATACTCGACGCCAATTAAATTTTAATTTTAATGACTGATTAGAGTGTTGCGCAGCCACTTAAATCAAGTTAAAGGTGAATTCTTGCGGTTAATAATCTTTAATTTAGAAAAAGCTTTTCAATAAGTAATAATATTTTAACAAAATAAATTATAGAACATACATACATTAATCTAACTATTTATAATAGTGCAGTGGAACTTGGTTTTCCAATAGATTCTACTGCAGCTCTTGTAACCGTGACCACTTCATTCCCAAACAATACTCAATACAATAGTTTTATTGGTTCAGAGTCCTTACGCAGTCATATTTCTATTTGATATCTTTGGACTGAATCCACTATCTACTATACACTGGACCATACACTGCACTTTATTTTCAAGTGTTACTATCAAAGAATCTAAAGAATTTATTAACACTTGGCGGCTAGCCGAAACGTTTTGTTTTCTGTTTTATCATTGGCTGGGATCCTGCATCAAAAAACAAAGAAACTTAGATACTTTTTCCGTTTTCTAAAAGCCGTTTTGTGTACAGTTTCGAAAAATATTTGTCCTTTTAAATTTCAATAGCCGATACTTGAGGCTGTCTAATAGCCAATCCTAACGGTCACCTCAACGATCAACGATCAACGCATTGCCATTAAATAGCTAAGAAACTTCTTTTTAGAATTAGGTTATTATTATTGGTTTACCGGCACTGTTATCGAAATACGTTAAAAATATTTTACTGTTAATACAAGAAGTACTGAGGTTTGTAAGTTGATAAAGAAGTCAACTGCTATTTCTTGACTGACTGAGTGCCGATTGAATTAAACTGGATGGAATAGAGTTCAGAGATGTGTAAGAGGTCATTTGATGCAATAAGTTTTGCATTTTTAGTATTTACGACGAGTAGGGAAAGTGGTCAACCTTGCATTCATGGATGAACGACTCTTTCTACAGGAATTGATTTCATAAAAGTTTCTGGATTAGAGTAGTCCGAAATTTTCTACTGATCTCAAAATAGTATGTTCATTTGAGTTAAACTTTAATTATTGCTCTTATTTTATAGTTCAAGCTTCAAGCTATTTAAAGCTATCTAAAGAACGATATATAGCAAGCATCGCGAAAATTATAAATATGCGGGGGCTCACTAACTGCCCCACTATTCCGTTAAGAGGATTCCCCAAGCTGTAAATTGCGTGCGGGAAATATTTACGAGACAAGCCTCCGCATTACAACGACTATACAATGTGTGCACATTGCTCGCGCCGTTGCAAAAATGCACCAGCATGCACATCGGCTATTGCACAACGGCTAACTAAACAATTGCTCTGCTTTATAGGTCAGCCTGGGGATACTTTTGAAACTAATTTATTTTATTTTATATTCAAAACAAACCCTGGGTAGTGCTGCCTGCGGTCATGTTTGCGTAGAAGGTTGTAGGGATATACAGTGAAGTTTGCAATGCACAGACAGGTCGTACGCATTTGCATGGAAATGACAAGAACGTATTTCCATGGGTCATTTCCTGAATAGTTCGGCCGCTGATTTCATCTAGAGTATGGAATATTTCTATTATAAATATGTTTATTTAGAAAATGTGTTGAGCTGTTTCAGCCATTTTTCTTACGAATTTTCCAATGAATACCTGACTTTTATTTCAATTTGAATCACCACTTAGGAAATATCAAATTATTGTTTCCTCATCAATTCACGTTCGTATTGAATCGATCGATCGTATCAATAATTTAAGAGTTTGTTGTTAGGTTTTTACTTTTAAATTTGCTCCTTGTTTTTCAGAGTATGTGAATATGTTGGATAGCAAAACCTTCCCAAAACATTTCACATATATAGCATGTACTTTGAAACATAAAAAATATACTTACATTGCAAGTCTTGCACAGTAAATTTTAAATCTTATGTTCCTACTATTTCGAGTTAAGACACTTTCAAGAGTTTCAAGAAACGAAAATTGAAAGCGCAAAGTTCCTTAGACTGGGTTGTCGCAACCAGCTTAAATATCAAGAAGTTAGTTTTGTCTGGCAACAAAATGCTTCATGTTATTGTCGCGTTATACTTTTCTACTTAACGTCGGGAGTCGCAAGTGTCTCGAAGTGAGGCGCTTCCGTTGTTTCGCCAACTTTTAACGAGTTTGTTGGACACGACTCGCTCTGAGGCCGGGGCGGCGACCGATGTGACTTTGCGCGCACATGTTACAATCCCCCATAAACAATCTTTGCCGAATATATGATACTAGACGTTGGCTTTTACTATAAACTCAATGGCAACAAGCAAAATGTCAAGAAACTGTAGAAAATACTTGTTAGAGAATTAAATATGTGACGCAGCAAATGATAAAAAGCCAACTGAAATAGCAAAAAGATAAAACAAGGGCGGAAGAGGAGATTCCTCAATATGAATTAGGCAACCACAGTTAATTCTTCAACGCTACCCTAAATATAGAAGACATGAGATCTCGTACCTTTTAGAATATATCAGTAGGAAACTCATTTGAATTGACCCTATAAGCAATTACAGTAATTGTGAAAGTCAAATAGAGGTTCATGTTTCGGCGTCTGTTGTAATGATAAAACCTGTGTCCTGTTTCGTAAAGACTCATGGATTATTAATGATCAGAATCGCGCGTTTTTGTACGGCGTCAAATGGTTTAAGCTAGTATTATATACCTCTAAAAGCATGCCATGTAATGCTCATACTTTTGTTTTTTTGACAATTTATATGAGGTAAGAGATTAATTTAACATTTGAAGAAATTATTCGGTTCATTTACTGCTTATTGACAAAACAAATTAATCAATATTGTTCTCATTGTAGATATAAACTTAAATAATTATGTTTTAATTGTCAAGGTTTTATAGTACCTAGGTTCCTAGCATTACTGATGTCTTAATAAAATTGTTTGTGTTTATACTGTTGACTAATGCAACACATAGAAACAGGTTGTGAGTGAAAGCCTTAAAATACTTATTTATAAAAATATTTCTGTATATTTTATTTTATAGACAAATAGTTACATAATAAAATTTTTCAAGCGCTTCATAGTTACTAAATTTATTTGTCACCGCATCAAATTCAAAGAAGTCTACGTAACGTGAAAAAAACCTATAAATAAGGGAACTGCTAGAGTGGATACTGGTTACTATCGGTAGCATCTCATCAATTACAGCCGTATGACGGCGATCAACGATCCTGGCTGGACCGCCATGGGCAGCACTTAAAACTGCCGTTAAAAGGGGCACCGTTTCAAAAGCGCCGTATAAATAACGCACGCTGCGGCATTTACGGTACCGACGACATTTTACGATATTCTTTCATTCCCACTCGCCAATTCAGTTGCTGTGTAATTAAGAGTTATTTCCGCATTTTGTTTTTATAGGTTTACGATTTGTTTATAAATTATTTCATGTTTAAAAGATTTTTTAATATGATAAGTATAACAAACGAGCTTGTAGTACCATTATCTCTTCCCGCTTATTGAAATCTTTGACAAACTTCCAAAGAACTATCATTAAGCTTATATTTTACAAGTTACTACCACTTATATTCAAAGCTATTTTAACGTCTTCAAAAACTTGTACCTCCTGTGTTCAATGAGATTTAGTAAATCAATTGAATTGACTTACTAATTGATTAGTGTTTTACGTATTATAATTAATAATGAGTTATTTATGTTAATAATATGTTTAAGTTTTATTAAAATTATACCTTACCTTTATTAGGAGGATACAGTGAGTACAAGAATCAAATTAGATACGTATACCGCTTATTCATTAGATAGAAAATTTCTGAAATGCGTCATTTCCAAAGGCTGGCTTTAAATGTGATAAAGCTTGCTAACTTTGAACTAATTTAGAATTCGTTGTATAACAATTGATTTTAGCATAATTGAATTTAAAATGGTTATTTAATTTAAGCAAAAGTACTTAATAGACAGTTTCTATTCAATTTTAAAGTTGGTTGAAGCCTAGTTAAGAGTGAAACTATCAAAACCGCACATAAGTGAACGTGTCGTGCGGGAAAAGACAGTCGTGCAACACATGGCAATGGCTATGTCAACGAGGGTTAACGCTAGGGTTGCCAGATATGTGGAAAGTCCCGGAATTTTACGTCCTGTCCCGTTTAGTTTATATTAATATTATAAATTCGAAAGTGTGTTTGACATTCCTTCACGGTTCAGCGGAGCTCGTTATCGTATGATTTTCTGGATGAAGATTTTTTGGATGAGAGGTTTAACAATAAAGCGTTGCCGGGCAACCAATGATAGAAAGAAAATAACAACCTCTTTTTTGCAGTTTTTTTTCCCACATTGACGAAGCCGAGTGTAACATTTACTAATTAGATTATTGGTAGATTCGGAATATCTATATTACTTCGAACAGTATTTCGTTAGTACATTTTCCCGTAAGTTTAACTCCTAAATAAGAATATGCTTAATTATTGTTATATTATTATGGTTTGACCACGATACCATTAGAATTGTCCGGAAATCCTAAGTTTGTATCTGGAAACCCTCGTTAACACTAAAGGGATAAGTCGAAAGGTCAAAACATACTTTATTTGCAGTACATATGTCATCTGGCAGAACAAGCTGAACAAGGTATTCGACACGCGCGTAAATCGTCGTCCCATTCGAAGGGTTATTGGTTCTAGTACAGTCGCACACAGAGAAAGGTGCACTAGTCTGTGAAAGAGGGTACTTTTATCTGTACTCAAGTATACGTTAATTACTATGCATAAGACATGATTTAATTTTTTTAATTTGAATACTTAAATATGTGTTTATTTTATAAGGAAAAGGTGGTACAACATTGTGATAATACGATTTTGTTCTAAATATATCTTTATCTTTAAATCTTTAAAAATTCGTTGCTTTTGGTTCTTTGGCAGATTTTTTCTAGCTTTATCAAGTTCAATTCAACCACCCCCAATCGCTCAGTCCAGCTCTTTCAGCATCCTATGTTTCTTTTTTCGTGACGTGGTCTCCATTCAAGGACCATTTTTTGCCAGATATATAAATCCTTCAAACTATGAGGCCAGCCCATTCGTTAGTGAGCTAATTCTCTGATTTAACTTGTTAACAATTTACTTGTGAAAATTCTAAATTTGATGATAATTTCAGATCTTCGTCAACAACCTATTTGGACATACAGATTGATTTCAATGTTATTAAAATATTGTCTGACGATGGGTGGGATGTTTGAAGAATTAGTTGATTGTAAAAAAAATATCATTATCTGTGAATAGAAACTGTTCCTGATGTTAGTATGAAAAAATATGAATATATTGTTACATTACTATGTTCTACTGTATCACGTAATTATTTTATTTGTATTTTTCAGTTCAGCACGAATGAAGTCAGTGCAAGCTTCGAGCTGTGACGCTTCAGTTGTAATTACTGAGTAATTGTTACTTCTGTCGGATGAAAATTGTTATCATAAAAGATGCAAAAGCTCATAGCAGAAGCTTTATTTCATTCATCACGTCCTGATAAATAATGTATGTACAGGCTAAATAAGAAATGAGGACTCAATGGGACTGATGTCCCTTTTTTTATGGGGGAGGGGGGTTATATATCCTATTTATTCATTATATTATTAATATTTGAAGGGGACATTTGGGACTGACGATCTGAGAAAGACAGCTGACATCCTCTGGATTCAGAAAGCTCAGCACTAGTCTGAGTGGCGCAAATTAGGGGAGTGGACCTTCAAAGGTTGATAGATAGATAGATTAGCTTGGAGTCGAGAATGCTCCCTGCATTTCTTTAAATACCTAAAAAAAAAGCATGTTACGTTACTAAAATCTAACATCCTTATACTACTATTGAATAAAAGTTGTTGAACAAGAGGGGGAGTAGTGCAATAGTGTTTGTTTGGAGGCGCAAAGCTAACGTGTTGTCATTGAGGGCGACAAGTGGGCTTCGTAAAAACTCGCCTCAAATGGGGCGCACACAGGCGACGTGCGCTTGATCCCGAGTTTCCGACGGTGAGGGCCAAGGTACGCTAGATATATAATGTATCGATGTCGATAAAAACTCGAAATATTTACCCATGCAATAACACAAGGGCTATAATAATATATATAAGGGGGCTGTATATTTTTTTAACTACGATCGATAAGTAACAATTGATACAATTTTGAAGTGATAGAATTTGAATTTCATAATTAAACCGCTAATCATTTAATGTTGTAGATATTCAGTAATGTATGACTATTTAATTAAGTTTGCTGTTAATGCGATGATAGGTATTAATCGTTATTTATGATAATTTACTCCATTGTTACGAAAAATCGAAATAAATATATATAATCTATAATAATTTTATAGATTTATTTGTGAATTGGGAAAAGGACATAAATCCCAAGGCCAATTATAGAGATTAAGATCCACCGAAGCATATTACTACTACGTGAGGCACCTAAGACGACATACATTTTTGCCAACACATTTGTTGTCTATCAAGTATTGACGATTAAAACCTCTATTAAAATTTTATTTAGGTTATTTCTTTGTTTTTTTATAGTTACGTAATGCTTGACTGCAATGCCTTCTGAAGGTAAATGACGATGTAGTCATGATTACTTGTAATCGATATTTTCTAGTACATTAATAATTTATATTTAAGTTAGTCACGATAAAGTTAAATATACGAGTAGGTATAATAAAACATCGAGTACAGCCCCCCTCTCTAGATGCTATCAGGAACTGTTATTAGGCAGCTTATTTTATTAGCAGTCGTGGCTTTAAATCAGCTTGGCGGAGACAGGTGGAGCAATCGTCACCCCCTTCACGTTCCGCGATAATTCTCTTTTCATTTGACTTGCCCTTAAATAAACCTTTGTTTTAACTCTTCACGTATTGTCTCGTGGGAGCAAATTTTTGTAAAGGAACAAATTCAAAATCATTTATTGATCTAGTTATTACAGATACAATTATGAATTATTTTTTTTACCACCGTTAAGGGAGTTTGTATAGGTACTTAAATCGAGCGATGTATTAAACGATGATAGTTTTCTAGCTTGACTGCTACCTAGTATTCCGCTGGAAAATTTGGTTTTCTATTAACTAGTATTATTTATTTTATCACTTGCTTCGGTCTCGAAAATGATCATGAGTATACCTACTTGTTCCTACAATCGACAGTTATCCCTGTTGGTTCATGTATATTATTTGTTTCAAGACGTTATTGGAACCAGTAATTAAGTATAATTGTAATCCTAACATCACAGTGTCTATTCCCATAATGTTCTTGAAATTGGAATGGAATAGGACTGGACTCTGCTTCAAGGTCTGTCTGTGTGAAGCTGTATTGGCATTAAAGTTAACAGCTACTGTCCTTTTAAAAGACATAACTCATGTTTTTTTCATTCTTTCGTTCTTTCCTTTTTCCTTGTGCACTTTCCTGTCTTGAACAGGAAGGCACGTGCCTTAAGTAACGCGAAAAAATTAACTCGTTAAATACTTGGCTGCATTAATGTAGTTTTATACAAATTTTACTTCTTGTTCGATTTTGTGTAGATTGAAGAGTTAATTAGCACGCTAAACAGTTAGCTATTTCCGCTAAGTGTCGGTATTATCGCGTGAATTAACACGTTATGTCGTATATGTGGTAGGGATAAATGTATGAACTCTTACCACCAAGTAAGTCGTCTGTTATTTTTTTGACTAAACATATAATTAAAAATAATATTTTCGAAGATGTAAAAATTCTGTCAATTCTTTAAGTGTGCGTGGCATTTACGGCCTTTAAAACTCAATGACGAGGAACAAGATCACAGGCAAAATTATGAGCTGTAATTGACAACTTTAGTATTAAAGGCGGTCGACCCCGAATACATATCGTATAGTCATTTAAAACGCCCTGTCTACTGGACGAATATTCACACAACGTAAACAGAACAAGTAGATTTACAACATGTGATCCATAAATTTTCGTGTAAGGAACCTTGCTGTGAAATCCGCGTCAGCATGGGTCTCGACAGGGTCGGACTGATTGTCCCATATATCTACAGGACCGGCCGAGGGTTCGACGCAAATAAAATAACAGGCCAATCATAGGGTATATCTCACCCTATAAAAGGTGTAAGCTATCAAGTACCGAAAGCAATAAGGACAGATGATTCAATTGTGCAGAAAGTTTTTGAAGTGTCACTTGCAGACGCTAGAACTCTATAGTTTTCGAATACGAAATGATATTATTAAATTAATTTGTTTTTTAAACAAGCCCCCTCTTTGACGGTATGTAAATAAATACTTAAAATTATTAAAAAAAATATTTTGATAAATAATTGGATATTGCGAATACAAGGGACTGGAGTCTATCCTATGGGATCAAATAATGTTAACACGCAACAGAGTATGATTTATCGCCTGATATAACACAAATTGACTTACCCATGGGACATATTTTATGGAAATCATTTCTCGTACAACGTTATGTATCTCGTACGCCATAATTACATGATCTAATTTTATACCAACTTAAAAAAAATGAGGTTTTGTATTCGACTCATACGCTAGGTACCAACAATATACATACGTATACTTACGTGAAAAATAAAAACATAAAAATCCATTTGAAAACTAAAGTTGTTACTTATTGAATTGATTAAATATAACACTAGGTTACAAATACAAAAAAACCTTTATTTTACCTGAACCACAAATTACACGAAAGTCACAAATTTCTTACAGATAGAAAAACTATACGGTTAGTAATTTGTAGGAGAACTGGCGACTAAATTATGCCGTGGCCTGTTTCTTAGCACACCTGGGTAGATTGTTTATCTAGGGAGCAAAAACTATTTTAATGACGAGAGTTTTTTTTTATTTTTTGAATCTAGACCTAGAGCCCGAAAGAAGGATTCTAGAGGAGAATCCCTACTCAAACTCAAAATAGTTATTTGCCACTGATTTGACGGATCCTCTACTTTTTATCACCTTCTATGAGAAAATAAGTAAATGCAACTTAACAATAGTAGGTAGCACACTAATTATAAAAGTAAAACATATCATTTGAGTACCTATAAACCTACGAATG
>DWPA01002776.1:0-15191 GCA_018251375.1 Calpodes ethlius
AAATTAAAAATTCTTTTTGGATATGTTATTAACTAAACAATAAGATGAGTTAAAGTGTTATTGTAGCGTAAATTTAAGGGTAACGTAGCATTTACAGTTAAGGGTATTTTAAATTTTAAAATTATCAGAATTTGGCAGTAAGGAAATAAAAAAAAAATATAAAAAAAAATTAAGACACGAATTGTCGCGTATTTTTTAGATATACCCTGGTCATATGGAATTGATAATTGCAAGGCAGCTAACGTGCACAATATATCATGGATAAAAATAATAATGAGTATAGCTTAAAGACGAACTCATAACTCTATTTATAATAGACACCCAGGCTGACTCATTGCTTTCAGGTTAGATTTGTACCTACATTTGTATAAAATGTAAAACACCTGGTTACAAATATTGAAAAGCTATAGTATAAAATCGACTTCGGTGGCATGACGACTTTATATTGACATTTTATATTCAGATCGCCTTCTCAACCTATATAAATTTACTTCGAATGCTAACATATTTTACTTTGATTTATGTCATAATAAAAGTATGAGAATACCTTTATACTTTCCTTGTTTTTATTCAGACTATCATTATTTTGTTCCCGCACATACTCACAGAAGTCCACATATAACTTTTCTTTTGAAAGGAAATATCCAAACAAAAATAATTACTGTTAAAGAACTTCTTTCAAATATCGTAAAAGAAGGTTCGTTAAAAGTTCAATGCTATTCCTTTTAGAGAGGCTCGATTTCAGATAGAATAAAGAAATCAACAGTAGACGGTTATACCTACGAATGAAATGAAAGGCAAGGAACAGAATTTACAATTCAAAGAAAATCTTGGAAGTTGTCTTGATTTCGTGTCTAATGAAAGTATATTCTGTCGAACTTTGGATATTGATAAGGATTTGTGAGATTAAAACCAATTGACTTTTTGTATATTGACTTAATAGATTCCGTGATAATGTTTATAGACTATTTTCATACTCATTTATTCTCGGTTGTCAAAGAAACTGAACGTGAAGGACTTCACTGTTGTGTGTTTGTTTTTTAGATACAATTAGAAACGTATGCCAATTTTTACATCATACATTATAATATATTATATCAATTTCACAAATCCGAATTAAAAAAATAAAGTTAATTAGGGTATAAGTAACAAAAATATAAGTTATAGGTAATTGATATAAATTTTTAATGAAACTTCAATCAAGTTTAAAGAAGATGAAAGTTTTATTTCTAAGAATTTTAAGAATATACCATAAGAACTGAACAGTTTAGGACATTAGTAAAATTTTTAATAATGCTTGTCTGACAATTTCGAAAACGTTTCCCGACATAGATCATTTATCTTCTTGGTTATCAAAGTTTTCGTTACCAGTCAAGATTTTAGGAGGATCGTATGGTACAAATCTAAAACTTTATTGTTAAGAACTTTTAGGTTTCCATATAGATCGACGATTTATAGGCATATTATAATTTAAAATTGCGTAACAAAACTATAATATTATAATGTCAGCCATATTGTGCGGCCTAACTAACCCTCCCTCAAAAGGCTAAATCTTCTCATAAGTTAATGAATTAATTGTTTATTGTTATTTTTATCTTTTCGTGAAACTTGCGCCAGCCATCAATTGACTCGTCGTATTCCGTCTGTGGTCCAGAGAGTTAATTCTTCCTTTTTTCATATCCAGTAACTCATCGATAATTCCTTCAGTAACGTTAATATCCGTCAGTGACAGCATTCACTTACCCACAAGTGGATATCCAACTCATTAAATTTGTCAATTATTAACATAAAAAAAACTTATAAATGCATAGTTCTAGAATATAAAATCGTACGGTAAAAGATAACATTATTGTTAAATATTTGTTTTTAATCTAGACTCTCTAGCATTATTTTTTTTCAAGAGCAATCAAAGAGCTATTCAAAATCCAACAGAAGTACATGTCCAGACTTGATAGATACGTAATGAGGTTTATCGATTTTTCAGGAACATGAATTCAACAACATAAACACAAGTAGATGTGTCTGATGACGCGTCACGTAAGCAAACACAAGCTGCGATAACGAGCGTCGAGTCCTTCGGGAGCGAGACCACTTTGGCCGCAATCTGTTGTTCCGCAGATTACACCGCAGATTTTGAATCATAACAACATAATTTGATAAACGCGGTCTGGTTTTATATTGTTCAGCGACGAATGTTTTAAACTATGCGGGTTGAGTGTAAGTTTAAATTAGTTTTTGTGTCTAAATGAGTGTAATGTTTATTAAGTAATAGACTACCTTACTAATTCCCAATGCCTCCATCAATCTGCTTAGCAACCACATCGTGGTTAATCTTTAGCCCTCCTTAGTTATGAGGGGTGACCCGTGTTTTATAATGGACCATTATCCTTAAATTGGACCCCAAGCTGCAATTCATTTTGTGTTATGTAGCTAGTTTTAACCAATTGAAATATTGAAGATATGAGAACTCAGTTCGAATCAATTGTACGTTAGTGCTATTTCAATTTACAAACATAAAAAAGAATAAAAGTAAAATATATAGTTTCTAAAATCAAACTTAATTTTTGTATGTATACATGTTTAATGTTAAGGTGATGTTATTTTATTTAAATGAGGTTTATTTTATTATTTATTAAAAAGTTCATGTTTACCACCTATGTTTAAATTTCTGGAAGTACTCGTTTTATATTTACTTTAACGGTGAGCCTGTTTCTCTCCCGGGAGATTAAGAGAGATGGCCATTAAAGTCGACGAGAGATATATGGGTATCATTAAAAGTAACGCATACCTACAAGTATTATTTTAAAGTTTTAAAGCCGGGTGAATGTTAAATATTATAGGGCACAACTAAAAATATGTTTGAAGCTTATTAGCTTCTTTTCGACTCTCAACCTCGTGAAGGTCAAAAACTGGAGATTATTTGCAGACTGTCTTGTGATTTTTTTTGGGTTTATAATAATTCAAAAAAA
The DNA here is from genome assembly GCA_018251375.1 of Calpodes ethlius. NCBI lineage: Eukaryota > Metazoa > Arthropoda > Insecta > Lepidoptera > Hesperiidae > Calpodes > Calpodes ethlius. The sequence goes on from DWPA01002776.1 coordinate 2,970, forward strand.
TCTTATCATAGATTTTTAGATGTGGATAAAAGCGTAAAAACGACGTGAGATCCAATAAAATTAACCTAAGACCCGGAAGCTGGTGATGGTGCAAAATATCACTGGACTTCTCTAACTTCCTGCGGACATCTTAATCACGGGAACCATAACGGTACGTAACGGTAACGAGTCGTATTTTCACAGATAATTTTATGTACAAGATATCAAAATTAAATGTTCAAATCAAAATAAAAAAAAATATTTAAATAAGGTTTTTATTTTATGCATTCACAACTATAAAGGCATATTTTGAATAAATTATGGCAAACTACTCTATACTAGAATATTATAAAGAGTAAAGATGACGTGACATGAAACTAATTCCAGTTACATAAAGTTATATAACACAATTTCAGAGCTGAATTGGAAGTGACGTTGCAGACATTGTTGAGTCGGGGGAGTGATGTTGGCGGAAACAACTTGTCACTAGAAGTTTACTTTGTCAACTACAACATTTGCTATAACATGTATTTTACGACAAGCAATTTCACAAAAATATTTTGCATTATCAACAAATCTCGGACACTGTATCAAATAAGATCTCAGTGCCTAAGTAATACAATTGTTCGGTGTATTTCGTGTCGAGGGTTGATGTAAGCTATTTCTTTGAAGTTGAACCTCGCTCCAATTGACCCAATGAGGCACTCACTCCAAGCATCATTGAATTAGTGGAATAACTTTTGTAAGACCCATGGCTTAGTGAAACGACAAGTGCACGAGACTGGTTGTTTATTACGTTATTCTGGTAAACCGCCCAGTCTCGGGAAATCTAAACATTTAATTGCTAAAATATCTGACGGTAGTAGTACGTTAAACGCTTAATAATTTTTTTATAGATATATGAAAATAATTCGTAAAAATCGTAGGATTTTAAAACAATTAAATATATTGCTAAAGATATACCTAATCGAAAACTTCTAAAAGGGTAGGCTTTCGTGAATAATGAATAACGGCATTTTAAGAAATGTATATACATTGCAAATTAATTTATAAAATGTACAGGACAAGAAGACAATAATTAGTGGTTATTATATATTTAGTTATAATAATTGTGACATTATGTGCGCTGTTTCTTTACTGTTAATATATAGATTTAAATATAAAAATAAAATTACAAATCGTACTTAAGTCCCCGATAGAAAAAATACTGCAGATATTAAAAAATCTCTTGGCCATAAGTTTATTAACAAAAAAATTATAATGTTTTTTAAAATGAACATCGCTACGACGGGGGATTAATGAAATGATAGTATTAATATGTTTGGCCAATGGAGTAATTTTATTCTTGTACTCTTTACACTTCTGGACTCGGAGTGGATTAATTAAAATTTCTGACTTTATTTTCATTTCATTAATTTTTAATTGCGTATTCGTAGACACTTATTAAAATCAATCGGATTAATAAAGACAGATCGATATGTCAAACTTATAACACCCCTCATTATGTTCGGGGGTCAATCGATACAAACAAAAATTAATTATGTACGATTCGTTATAATTTATCATAACATCAATTTATTTTAATTAATATAATATCTACATTTCCACACAACCGATGTAGTTATTGCAATAATTAATTTAACAGACGTAGCATCCCAACTTTAATAGAGGTTTGCGGCTTTTCAAAACGATGTACAGTCGCAACGGCAATTTTTTCAAAAACTTCTTTTGACTGCTTGCTATTTATAAATCTTAAGGCGACGCCGCGACGTCTAATCTGCGATGGTCTTTCTTGTGGGATAAATACATTTTCAGTATTTATGAAGAAAGTGAAGTCTCGCTTTTTGTACATTTTTGAAGTAAAAAATCAGGTTTATTTCGAAAGACGCAGATTTTTTTTCTAGTCATGTTTCCATCTGTAGTCGAATATCAAGTTTAGGACTGTGACTAGATAGACTAGAACACGAATGTGACTAGATTGTTTTAAAGTAACCAGCCAAAAAACGACCTGACGTTTCACTTAATGGTAAATAGCTTATCATAAACATCAGAAACATGAAAAATTGTAATAATAATTTGTAAAGCAGAGCTCATTTAGACATTTTAGATAAATTGTCATAGAAAGGTGCTAGAAGCGAGCACCCACTGCATCCATCGTGTTGGAATACGTCGCATATTAGAAACTTACTTTACTTTGTTCTGTAGTTAGTTTTGTACTTTAATTCAAAGTTGCATAGTACTTTGTCTGTTTGGAAATATTAAGCGGGAGTGATGTCAACGACGCATTAAGTGCCCAGTTTCTACTTACAATTATTAATTAACAAATGTAAAAGTGACAAATTATTCATTTTCACGTTGCATCATGATAAAAAGGTATTATAACCAATCAGTTTATATTAAATAGGTGATATAAGTTACAATTTATATCACTGTGATTTAATAAGTTACACATTTATAAAAAATAATAATGTATCCCTTACAGTTTTGTTACAGGTTACAGTTGTGTTACAGGTTACAGTTTTGTTACAAAGTTTATTAGTTATGACTTACACGGTATAATTTTATTATCTGTTTATTATTTCACTTACGTAAATATGTGTACGTTATACAAGTTGTGTAAATACTACAATGGAATAATTGTTAAACCTTTACGTTTCGTGACGTCATTATTATTTATTTGCATTATTGTGAGTAACTTCTGAGAAAATTAAGCACGAAAACAACATGAATCGAATCGAAAATAAATATTCAATCAAAATCATATATATACTATATGCAGTACTATTTATGAACAAGTTATTATATATTATACAAATATTATAAGTTTTAGCGTTATAGGTACCCATCTACGGTGGATTTCTGTGGTGGTAGCGCTCCATTTGGACATATTCTTTACTTTTTTAATATAACTCAAGTTATTTATATACAGGTAAGAAGGCTCGTCTCCTCGAAAAGAGTTTCTTTAAAAATAGAATTAATTAAATACCTACAATGAATTAAGAAAGTAGAAAATCAACAAAGAGATCCATGACAGACATTGATGATTAAGATACAGGCTGTATGCTAAGACAAGCCGCGCGCACGCCAAACTAAAAAAATAATTTGAAGAAATAAAAACATCATAAATTTCTACTTATTAATTGTAAAATCACTTTGTACTTTTACTTAAGTAGAATAATAACGCTACGATTATTCTTCTTAATTGTATAAAAATCTGTGTGTTCCTTGATTAATTTTATATTTTTAGGTATTCATAAGTTGTAATAACTTATTACTTAAAGCCGGGTGTATATTTCGGGAGCAATACTATTTAATTCCGAGTAACGTAATTTAAATTCCTCACTGTGATCGAAATTCTCCTTTAAATCAAGAACTAAGCTCCTTTCACTACAATAATAAATATTTAAAATTCATTAGGCATAAATTCACATTTTTTAAGTTATTAAAATGACAAATCGATACGGGCAGCATAACAGATATAGAAAATAATAGAAGTAATATACGAAATCCTTATATGAAATAGTATTATGTCCAATATTCCCAACGACAAAAATAAAACATTATCTTTATAAAGTAACATAACGGAATCCCATAAAAGTTTTAGTGACAACCCTAAAATAGACATAATATGATTCATAATTAGTACAATAACAATTAATAGGTACATATTTGTAAACTATTTAAATTTCGAATTATTATTTGTTCAACTGGATTGAATAAAGATAAAAGGCTGCTAATAAACGAAATTATGTTCGTTTATACCAGTCTAACAACAACTTTTACTAGAAATACATGAGTCTGATAGCAGTGTTAAATATGATTCAGAAACAAGTTGCTATTGTAGTCTTACTAGGAGCTTTGGCGCATTATGTGAAGTGTAATACGAGTAAGTTCTGAAAATTTAAATTTATTTCAAAGAATTAGTATGTAAATGTGTTACAAATTAATTATCACTTGCTTCGGTAAACTAAAAACATTGTGAGGAAACCTGAACACCTGAGGGTTCTCCATAATGTTCTTGAAGGTGTGTGAAGTCTGTCAATCCGCACTTAGCCACCGTGGTGGACTATGGTTTGTGGTGGACTATCCTTCATTGTGAGAGGAGACCTGAGCCCAGCAATGGGACATTTATGGGTTGTGATGGTGATGATAATGAATAAGTAAACGTATTACTTAAAATAAGTTATATAATATAAAATATTTTGGATTAACTAATTTTATACGCTAGTTAAATGGCGAGTAAAAAAACAAAATATAATAAGAACACATTCAATTGTATACAAGCTGTACACAATAATCTTTACCAAAATTATATTGTAACTTATATGTAAGTACATTCATTTAAATAAAGATATTTTGAGTTTCCTTTTAACAATTGAGTTAATTCAAAATAATGACGTAAGGATGGAATAAAAAATAATACCCATTCGCTGTTGCATTCAGTCGTTACTATAAAACGTTATTTCTGTAATTGAAATCAACCTGCAGGCGTTTTAAGTTTGTTACAAAAATGTTGTTGTGCTCTTTGACTGTGAAATGTTTGTACAGTACACAATTATAACTTCCGAGAACAATATCCGAATACAAAGGCAGATCTGAAAGGAAAATTTGTTTAGGCCAACCTTTGAGTAGAGGTTTTGGAAAAGTTAACCTTCGAATGCATGGATGAATATTTTGTTATATTTTTATTCCACTTTTTACACTCTGAAACGTAATTGAAATTATTTTTCAATTTCTACGTGTTTTATTATTATGGTTATTGTGATAAACATTTAAATTAATGTTTAAAGTGATCATCGTCGCTAATGAACATTAGTAACACCATAAGCATGAGTGGATAGCAAGTAAAAAACCAAAGAGGTGGCACACATAGTCCAAGCAATACACGACGAGACGAGACCGACTGACATTAGCATCAGGTTGTTAGCTACAAATAAGGTTAGCCAGATAGGTTTCACAGACAGACAACATATCAGTAATAATTTTAATGACTGAACATTAATAGTTTGAAAATTACACCATGCTCTGCCACCAAGTAGGGCCAACTCTTACCACTTAGTTTACAGGAATGGGATTGGGGTCGGTATTGTAGCCCACCGCAATACCGCCAAATATAGTGCTTACTTTAAACTTGTCTGAAGCATATTTAGTATACAAATAAAAAAAAAACTACTCAGCTACTCATTAACAATTGTAGGGCAAATACATAATACTGTTTCTTCAAACGGGCATTCGACATGTTGTGATGACGTGAATTCAATCACGGATATTTTATTCAATTTCTAGCAGCTAGTAGCTAGGTACTTTAAATACATTTATATATTTATATCTATGTATCAACCTATGTGTATTTTAAATTACATGGTATAGTGTAGTTACTGAAAACTCAAACACGTATTTATATAATAATACAGACTTATTAAAAGTTATATTCCGTACACAATTCTTCTCCTTGACATTATTTTAATTTAGAAAAAATATCTTAACGATAAAATCTTTTAAAAATAAGCTCTTTCCTTAAATCTCACGAACTGAAGTTTACGTACTCCCTGTAATTCGAGTAGAAAATTTTGCTTTGTGAATTTTTTCGCCTAGACTGAAGGGACTTGTAATAATTTCAAAGAGAAATGTCGAGCAAATGTTCTGTTTTAGAACAACTAACTATTCAAATATTCAGCTGACGGAACGTGATAGTCGTATAGAGTAAGGTACGAAGTACAACTTAGTTTTCATGATACCTACAATATTTATCTAAATAGCTAGTTAATATGTTATATATTAACTACAACATTCTTATTGTTATAATAAGATTGTGTCAATTTCTTTGGAAATAACACACGAGTCATATTAAAATGAAATAATTACTCATGGAACTATTTTTTTCCATTGCTAAGAATTTGAACGAAATAAAATCTCTCTAAATTTAGAATACTGTTTGATTGGTTGCTTAAGAGTCATTTCGCATTTTCAAGCGCCTAACTAAGATTTTGTTATCGTTATTTAGTATCTTAAGAAAATGTATAACGATGGTGAATAGTAAAAAATAAATAAATTCTTCATATCTTGCTGTAGTACAGTACTTTTCATTGTACATACATACACAAACCTACAAATACATACATATTACATACACTACAGTACCTTTTCTTTTATATTATTAGATACGCCTACATCGTAATATCAATGAAGTATTTTTAACAAACGAGAATACAAGCCAGATATTGTACGTGATTACCATCGCCAATGAACAACAGAAATATCAAATTCATCACGGATATCCCGGCCGTGAAAAGCAAGAGGGGAAAGATATCATTGACTCTTAAGCCAAGTGCTTCCGTATTACACTTCCATCGTTTTAATTCACCACCCAAATTTCAGTAGTAAATAAATGCATAAAATATATACGCTACCTAGAAAAAGAAATAAATTTAAAAAACAACCTTCTAAAATATTCATAGCGTCGCATGCTTTTCCGTGAACCCACATACGATTTAAGTTGAGAGGAGAGAAAAAATGGCATCCAGACAAAGGGTAAAGCTCGAATGGTTACTTTTAGGAATAGTACATATCGGTTCGGCATCTAGTCGCCAATCTCGCTTTGTGTAAAACCAACCTACATTCATCTGTGTGGTGTAACTCTGAATAGTCCCGTGAATATATTGTTTTTTTAACCCCTGAGGAAAAAGGGGTTTAGGTTTGACGTGAATTTCAGTGTTTGTCTATCTGTGGCATTGAAGATCTTAGAAAAATGGGCCAAGTTTGTCGTAGCTTTTTAATGAAAGCTTACGTGATCGACTAAATTTCTAGTTATAATTTATGATCGATGCTTAGATTTAAAATATTTATAGGTTTATTAGTTTTCATGACGTTACAAAAAGTGATGAGAGACGTTTTTTAAACTTCTTTTGAATTTCTTGTGTCGGGAATAACTAAAAAAATATTAATTTTATTTTTGTTTAATCATCTTTCAAGTTAACTTAATGACATATTGAATTTGGGCGGAAGTATAGTCAAACATTAATTTTTAATAAATTAAAATAGTTATTATTAAAGGTATTAATTATAACAGTACATAATCATAGATAGACTTAAGTAGCAAGTAACGTAAGCAAAACAAGTAAAATAACAACAATATAACATCGATTCAGAAAGGATTAACATTTTCTTTAGAGAATAACCACAAAGTACAATCTCTGCAATAATGTTATTAAATGACAAGAATTTCCAATTCCTCTTTCCGTTATTTTATTAATTCATCTGTTTGTTTTCGAAGACGGCTTGTTCGACATTTTGTTGAACTCTTCTCATAGTATTTCACTTCCTGCTACGCTGTTATTTCTTAAAGCTTTTATTCAACTTGCATTATTAATAGTTAGTATATTTGTTTGGTTCAAATCTAGGACAGTTTGGTATAATTAGTTATTTAGAACTAACTTTCTTCTCTTACGGAGATGCAATTTTACGCATTGCTTTAGTTCCGATGACAATTTTCCTTATGTATGACAAGTATAACCTGATACTACACTAAGACTTATCTCCACACCAGAGAGCTCCTCAATGGCGAACAGGGCAGTTCATTTTTAACATGAGTCTTTATACAATTTTTACCTTTTTTGGAAACATTATTATGTTCAGACAATGACATTATAAAGAAATTTTCCCTTGAATATTGTTTTTAAATTTATTTTTTGGTGTTATTAATGATTGATGATCAGGAAAACCTGTGTATTCTTTATTCAAGCATATTTACAAGCTTAATTTTCAACAAAAAAATATGAAGTTATAAAATAAATTCTCGAAAATGGTATTGGTACTTTCCTTGATTTAAGTAGCGTTCGGCTTAAAAAATTTATGAGAAGTAAATTCGAAGATTCAAAGCGATAAGCGATCAACATATGTAAGCGATATGGCTTTCGGTAATATAGTTGTGTTGGTATTTGAAAATACCTACATTAAAGATGAACTGTAATAAAATTATAAGATATGCATTTCTAGTTCTGTTGCTAACTACTTAATACTCCAAGACAACGCTAGTTTCACAGAACAAACTTCAAACTTCGAACAGAAATAATTCCTCTTTCCTTAACTGGAATAAATGCTTAATAAAAGAAAGAAATGAAATGTGATCGGTCATTCGTTTATTTGTCACATGGATATCGTATGTCCGTAGGGGTCAATTTGTCATGCGAGCAGATCAGAGCTTTCGTGGACGGCCACAACTTTCGTCGATGGACCGTCGCTCAGGGGGTGGTGTTGTGGCAACCCGCTGCATCCGACATGTTGTCTATGGTGTGTATTCTGTGAATTTAAACATATTGTTCTGAATTTAAACACTGCACAATACAATTTTACGTTTCAACGTATTTGATTTCTAATTTAAACGTTTCACCGAAATTGTTGTTAATTCAACACGACTAATTAATTAACTGGTGCGTGCTGTTCACATGAGTGGTCACATTTATTTTATTTGTTTTAAGTATGTATGTGTTTAAGTACAATGAGGATACAACAAAAAGGTACCATAAATATTATTGACGGACTAGAGCCCATTCAATCATTTATAACATATTAATTTTTCATTCTTAAGTCTGTTGGATAAAATTTATATTATAAATAAACAATATCTCAAAATGAACATTTTCTTTAAATGTATTTTTCTTAACAAAAAATGTTGGAATTAGTTTAATGCAATTCCAGGTTAGGAAATTCCAAGTTCCAATTTAGGGAACAGTAAATATTAGGATCCGTGGGGAATGGTGCGACTAGGTCTATACTGATGTGAGATGTCAACAGGCTGAGAAATCATTTGCACGCACTCGTAACAGTCGTAGTTATCTATGATAAAGATAAAGTTTATATAAATATTTAATGTTTTATTTATACTTAACTACAGTTAAATCACCATTAGTTTTACAGCTATATACAATAAATAATGTAACTTTAGTTACACACATTATAATTAGATATGAATGAGTAGATAAGAATGTTTTGTAGCTCTTATTGTATTTGTGGTGGAAAATAAACCAATGATTATTATTACATATAATCCCAGGACTGGCCAGAAATGTCCAAAAGTGGACTTTGAAAGGTTGACAGATATATAGGTGTATTATTACTATATTAATACATTTACTCTGTGTTAATGCTACTGGAAATACATTTTTTATTTCAAATTGTTAATTGTGTGCCGTCTAACTGAGCGTCCGTCTACTTTTCTAAAGGAATATACTTTGAATGAAACCACACTACTTAAAAAAAACTGAATTATCCATTTTTCTAAGTTATGATTTTAAAATACTGTCTCCTTGTCCAACGTGGTTGACCAAGGACATTATATCTATGAGAAAGAGTGTATGAGTGAAAAAGTGGTGGTGTTTAAACTTTATAAGTAAGTAGCTGCTCGAATTACTGTAGAAAGTAGGCAATTTTTATCATCATTAGTTACGTACTCACGCTATAACGGAAGTGGTTCGCAGGCGAGCCACTTTACGACATTAAAAGCGGGAATGTGTGCACATATAAACTAGTGTAAGTTAATGTAAGTACGTATAACTCAGTGTAAGTAAAGCGAGAATATGAGCACATTACGTAAATTTAAAATATTCACGGTAACTTACTGCACGGGGAAAACGTGGGATGCCTATTTTTTAAATCCCCATCAGAATATAACGAAGTGTGATTCTTACTACGACTTTTAACCATGAAGTGAGACAAAATGTAGTAAATATGGATAGGATGGATGGATATCATATTTAGAACTCAATTTATGTAGTTCCGTCTATTTTAATAACTGTTCATGCTAGTCATGAGTGTTACCTAAATACGTAGATAAACAAGATAAATTATATGTGCTATTGTATATTATAGTAATTAATGTTTAAAGCCTTTAAATTAATTTAAATACTATGTTCTAAGCTCAATATTATTCATAGATAACTTTAAATGTTTAATTCTGAAGAGTAGTCACATTATAAAATTAAGTATAATATAGGCTTGCTACAGCAATCCATATAAAACTTTGTATATTTCTATGGAAGATCTACTTGTTTAGTCTTAAGTTATATGTAAACATTTTTGGGTTCTAATAATATACTTATTTTATGTCGAATTAATAACCATTATTTTTGAAGTCGGTTTTGGTCAGACCGATATGTATAATTCAAGACTTATGTACTCATTTTTAACTTATTAGATTTTAATAAATATATAAGTAAAGATTATTTACCTTTTATAAATATAGTTACAGTTATAAATACTACCAAAATATGCTTAATTAATTAAAAGACGTGTGACCCACCAAAAATAAACTAGAATAAAATTAAATAACGTCAGTTCACATACTTTTGAGAGGAATTTTCCAGAAGACTGTTGCCGTATTAAATCCGTTATCTAAAGTAATAACCTGAAAATTAAAAAGCTGTTACAACTATTTGCACTGAAAGTGTTGATATGCATAACTTCTTAGTTTTTATCAAGGTAAATAAAGCGTACCTGAGAGTTATATTTAGTAGGATATTTCGCATACTTGAAAGATAATTCAGCTGGTTGTTGATACTTAGGTGACATTAATTTATGCAAATATGCGTGATCTTATAAAACTATGTCAGGCACCTTGATAACTAGCAAACTTATTGTTATAACATAAAGTATGTTAAATTTAATATATCTTCTTAAAGGTTTGGGACGAAGAGTTAGCAGAAAAAGCTGCCAAATATGCGGAGAACGGAGTTTTTTCCCATAATCCAGATAGAACTATAGGTAATGTCTAGCTATTTATTTAAAAGTCGCTAAAAATAGCCTTGTAGCTAAGTTTTAACACATAATATTGACGGATCTCCATTACCAACCAGAAGTATTAGATAATATATTTATTATTACGTACGTAAAGGTGCTCATTTACTGAGAGCATTCGCTTGTAAAATAACAATCAAAGATTGTAAGACCAATAACCCTCTCTGACTGCCGAGAAACCGCCTGTAATACAACAATCAAACATTCGCATTTCGGGCACCATGTCGGGCGGCACAAATTCCAACACTGAGGTTTGTTACGGACTAATAGTGGCCGACATCTCTAATAAGTTGAAGCTATAGTCTGGAACTTTTGATTAAACTAGTTGTTTTGAGAACATTGATGGATATGACCCGTGAAATATAAATGGATTTCATGGAGAGCTAGAAATAGTGCGAGTCCCCTGGATAGCTTTAGTAGGCAATGCATCGGTATTGACTTTGAACATGCATTAGTCCATGACGGTATCCACTAACCTTGTGGTGGATGGTTAAATAGTTATTCAGCAATTTATGTAAAATAAGGTAATGCTTTAAAAAACGAAATATACGCTTTTATAATGTAAGTACGTTAAAGCAAAAAACCTTTATGATTGTTTTGTACACCGTTAAGAAGTGCCTCCATTTAACGTCAACCCTGACAAAGCAGTTCTTTAGACTATAATGGAGTTTAGAAGGAATTAACATAATTGTGTGCATATATATTTTTTTATGGTTACATTGTTAACAATTAAGGATTTTACTCTTCTGGTGCTAACCCTGAGTGTAGTATCACGCCATACTTGTTATAAAAATGCACTGTCAGCGAAATTAAGTTAATATACAAATATAACCATCAAGATAACAAGAAGTTAATGCTTAGATTTACCTCGCACATTTGTTATTAAATATCGCAAGTTACTATAAAATACAAACTTGTAGAAATATAATATTTTCATGTGCATTTAAATATACTTATTTGGTAATATTATAATACAAAGTTTTGTTAAATAATTGTGCTTATTTTGCAGGTAGTCAACGGTGGCCTTTAGTTGGTGAAAACTTATTTTATTCTAAGTTCTGGTCGACTTTGGATATACCTATTATTCCCAATATAGAAGAAGCATTGAGTGCGTGGTTTAATGAACATTTTGACTACGGATATTACCCGTTCAGATTAGGTACAAAAAAGGATATTGGTCACTACACACAGGTAAGTTATTAATAAAATATATGTTACTGAGGTCTAATGTACTTACGGCAATCTGAAAAGTTACATGAATAATTACAAGCGTTTAACTCTCAGTACCCTGTACCAGTTTTGTACATATCATGATACACATAATATGACGACCCCGTAGCATAGTTGGTAGTGACGTTACCTGCGAAGCGAGGGGTCCTGGGTTCGATTTCCGGCCGGAATATTTATGTGACAGATAAATATTTGTTCTCGAGTCATGGGTGCTAGTGACGT
>DWPA01002777.1:0-15190 GCA_018251375.1 Calpodes ethlius
TGTGTGTGTGTGTACATGGGCGAAGGTTGTGAAAAAGAAGAGCATGTGTGAGTAATTTTACGTATGTTTAATGTTGTTGTGTCTAAGCGTTCTATGAGATATCAAGCTACTTATCATTTTCAGTAAAACCAACACAGCTCGTAAACTGAAAATTTATATTCATTTATTTTTTTACGCCTTTAAACATTGTTTTATAATTATTGCTTTAAAACCTTAAACTATACTTGAGTTAAATAACCGTATAATTATAGCATATAATAATGATATTTATTTTGAGACATTGTTTTTAATGAACAATCTGTATTTAACAAGAGTAGCAATACAAATCGACGGAAATATAAATGAAGCATTCATATCGTAAGCATTGCAGTTTCGCTCTTGTGATACGTCGTTTGATGTTTACAAACAATGTACCCAAATACGATAACTTTGAACGTGAGGATGCTATGAAGTAGTACAACAATGCATTAAAGCGAGCCGGTGAAGTGTGGTTTAAATTTAAATATTTCCCGGGTTATTGTATCGCTGAACCCGCATTATAATCAAAATAAACGCTCATTACGTAAATAGGACTCGCTGAGAACTTAGTAGGTACACGTGTTGCGAAGGGGCTTGGTTTGTCTGACCTTCTCCATTACGCAAGAGCGCGCCTGATACAAGGACGGTCGTTGCCACACGTTCAATATCGCAAACTAGTGGCACCAGTCCAGGCCTACCTCATCTACATTTCGTTATTCATGGCTTAGGGGTTTGGCTTGTTTACGTATATCTGACGTAGGAATACGAAGCATATAGTGAAAGTGATGCTCCTATATCGTTAATTATATCTCTGCATCATGGCGATCTACGAAATCGTTGTCGAAATAACAACAAACATAAATGCAGCGAAGATAATGAGGACTTAACAGAATATTACTATTTTATTTATTTTACAGAAGTATTGAATGGATCATATTCATTTGTTTCTCATATAGTCGTAATAATAGTGAAGCAAAATGCATTGGAGCTATTGAATAATTTTCAGACACTTGTCAGTCTATTGTATTGTAAATAAAATAGGTCAATAAAACGTAATGACGCAATTCACGCTCCATGAAAGTATACATAATTATCTATTTGTATATTGGAATTATCAATTTGACCTGTTCAATGTACCTTTTTATGGTACGTACGTCAATTCTAATATTAAATCACTATTTTACAACGCTCGTAATACCAATAGACCAAAATCCAAATGATATTTTTTAACAGCCAGTTGCAATATAAAATTCTTACGTGATTTAGGATAGGCGATCGATAGAGCCCACGCAAAGTTCAGTGAGCTTTTGCGTTTTATTTCTTATCATTGCGTGATTGATATGATAAGCAAGTAATAATATATGATAGAAAATTAGGCAAAACAGGGTTATTCTAATTAAAATAGGACATGAAAAGTAGGATGCGATCTAGGAATTATATCAACATGATATGTCCTAATAGAAACGTCTTGAAAATATATTATCGTTCATGTTCAAATACCCCGTAACGAAAAAAGTTTCATAGAAAAGTAAACAGAAATCCCCAGGGTTATTGGTAATTATTTGTGTAAATCGGAAAACGTATTTTTTTTTAATTAACAGCAGTCCCACGTATATTGCTTTATATATTTTTTTTACTTAGTAAGCTGTTACATCATATCACTGGGCAACATACAGCTATTACTAAGTTACAAATAAATATGAGTTACAGATATTTACGTGATCTAACTACCCTCTTAACTGAGGAAGCCTATATATATCATACTACACCATGCTGCTCTAATGCAAATTGGTAAAGGAGTCAATGGTAAAGGCAATATTACAATAATACCTACATTAAAATAATTACCTAAGTTTTTTTCTAATATTTACACAAGTTATATCTCCAGCCTAGTATCCCCTGTATCAAGATTAACGTGCCATCAAAAAAAAAACCCCTATACCCATGACCCAAAATCAATTTTTTTTGTGTCTTATAAATCTCTGCTCTAGTTGGAAGTCGAACCCAGGACCCCTAACTTCACAGACAGGTTAACTAAAAACTAGAACGCAGGTTCTGTTGAACTATTGAGCTCGAACATTATCTCAAGAAAATACAGTACGAATTCTGATGACGATGATACGTCTCGTATCACTGTGTATTGCCATATTACTTTTAGCGCATGCTTCAGCGGAAAGTTTTAATCGCCATCTTATCTGTATTAACTGATAAGATAGCACTCTCTTTCAGAACGTGTGACACATAGGCATTGTTATTATAATCTGTTACCAAGTACATCGGAAAGTAATCAAAAGTGTGACGTTTCGGCGTATTGTACAATGAACATACGTGTTACTATAAAAGATTTGAACGCTCGCTGCCAATGTTCATAACCATTTGTAGACTAGTAGTACAGGCTGTGCTAACAGCGAAGATTTTATTATCCAAAGCCTGACTAGACACATGTGAAAGATAAATATTTGCTCTCGAGTCGTTTGTATTAGATTTTTAGTTGAGGTTGTCGATGTCACACAACATATGCACAGGAAATCTTAGTGCGAGAAGGCACGCTACAGATTATTAACTCTCCTATTTCTCCTCCTATTTCACCTTCATATCTCCTTGTAGGAAATATGAAGAATAGTTTTGAAACTGATTGAATTTTTAAGTTACAAATAATAATGTTACAAATCAATATTTCAAATGTAGCTACAAAGGTACATGTGAGTTCAAGTTGAAACATGACATTTGGTCTACTTCATACAATTAGTACAGTTTTCTACGTGTTAAATTAAAACTTTTATGTTGAAAGTATGAAAGTACTCATGCATAAGGTATGAAAGCTAATGATTTTTTTTTATTACCAGCTAGTAAACAGCAGGTAACGTGGTAATTTAGTTCTTTTACTTATTTGGCGGTATAATGACAAGTAACTTAGGATTTAAACTAGGCGTTGCACAGTCCAACGTACTCCAAATGGAGGGAAGATTCGCTGTAACCTTATTCGTTATTCAACAAGGTACATCAAGAGCAGGGAAGGTTCGTTTATATGCAAGCAGGATAGAGATCCCTTATATCCCAAAAATTTGGATGGTTGGTTCGACAGACATGTTTCCATTCCAATTGGCTAATTAATATAGCTTCAGTTTTCCAAGAAAGTCTTCATTTCTCACAGGCATGCATATTTTTTTCAAAAACAACCCATGAAAAAAGCTTTTGAGTTAATGATCAGATCACTACAGACTATAAATCGCACAATCGTTCCATAGGGCGTAGCAACACATTATTCCATGTTTTATTTCTCGATTATCAAATTATGTGCCTAATCTCACTAAAATCCGTTCAGCCATTCAAGCCTGCGAAATGCGCTTTAAGATTTTGACGACTTCGGAAAGTCGTAAGCGGCGCGGCGCAGGCGACGGCGTGCCGAAGCGGCTTCTCTACACATTCCTGCCAACAACATTCGAGAACTCCGCCGGGGTCCGCTTGCTTACGCTAGTAATATTCCACTGACATTTATGAATACAACACGTGCATGTGTGCGTTGAAGACGAATGTATAATAATTAAAGCGGTGGAAGTGTGCATTAAGCCGGCGCTTAACCGCTGACACAAGCCTGCATTATTCGAAGGTATTGAAGAAATGATAGCTTAGGGTAATTATTATTGATATATAGAAAATAAAATAGAATAATAACAATATTGAATCTTTTATTTTCCGCTACAAGTGCTACAGCGCTGCAAAGTGTTACGAATTATTAATATAATTTTAGTGAAGCTATAGTATTTGTGAAAGCTGGTCTCTCTATTAGGTTTAAAACCTGTGTCTTAAGAAACCAGGCTCACCACAACAATATGCTATAGTTATACATGCATAATTTAAAAAAAAACAAATTACTATTAAAATTATGTATCTATGCACAAAATAGAGTAGTTAAGTAGGAGCTTAACAATTTATACAGAGCAGAATTTAATCAATTTATGTTTAAAAACTCACAAAAAAATATTATAAGAATGTATGTTATAAACAACAAATGCGTTTTCTTAACAGGTATTAATCAACCTATGTCGTAACTAAGGGCAAATGATATGCAAATTTAATCAGTACGAAGTCATTGTATTGGAAAATAATTTAATGCGTATTAAATTATTCAACAGTTGCGCTTTCTATCAAGGTATTATTTTCAAACATCCATGTTATAATTGATTATCTGCGATGGAATATATCTAAGGTACGCAAATTCGAAAATGATATTCAATTGAGATTACCAGATAAAACAACATTAAAACAAAGTATGTTTACGATAAAATAGCAGCAGACATAGGGACTGCCGATAGAAATGAAAACTTATAACTTAGAGTTTAGTCTTAAATAAGTCAAATTTATTATATTTAAATTATAATTATCCACGTTAATCTACTTCCCAACAATAATTATATAGATGTTTTAGTTATTAATCAAATATATTACGGTTTGTTCAAGATTATGACGAAATAATAATATGATTCAATTAAGATAACAATTTATACATAATTTATAGACTTAACATTTTACTACAAGTGTTCTTGTTAACTATAGCTATACACCTACATGTAATACAAAAAATTTAAATATGAATTATTGTAATCATGTACTAATCTTTAGATTAGACCAATATATGAAACAACCAATTACTAAATATAAATATATAAATATAGGACTTAAAAGTTAAACAACTCATATAACCGTTTTTAATATTTACACTCGATACAAGGAAGATCAAAAATGTTCTAAATCTAAAGTCAAAATAACACTCATACAAATAAAGACTACAAATTTTATTGCCCTTTCACGCGTGTTATTTAATCCAATAATTTACGCACATGTCATATTTAACATAAATAAAGAAGTCATGACACTGTATTTATTCATGTCTTTAACTTCTCTTTACATCTCATTCAAACCATGGATTTTACGTTTCGAAGTAAAATATATATTTTAGGATCAAATATCGAATTCCTGTGAATATCAAATGGTACGATAATGAGTCAAGCAAACATATACATGTAACAGTGCAATATATATAGAGCAAGTCACATTAGGTAAGCTGGTTTGTATAGTATTGGGCTTTGAATTAAATAATCTAATTTAGTAAATTACCAGTAGTAGATTATCTAATTTTTAGCCGTTTTTTGTGCAGCGTATTATCATACATTGGCTTGAAGGAGCAGAGGGCTAGAAGAAAGGTCCTTGTTGGTTAAGAGGGCGTGCTTTGTCATCATTATAATAATCTAAACCTTAGTGGTCACAATTTATGAGACTGGTATATTACTCTCCGGTTTATAGGAGCCAAGTGCACTATGGATTTTGACAGTTGATTTTTAATGATGACAAATTAAAGTGTTTAAACCAATACGGCGTAGATTATAAAAGTATTCTGTAACTAATATATAGGTACAATTGAAATATTTTTAGTAAGAAGCTTGGTTGCTCAATTTTTTTTCCTCGATGATAGAATAACTTATCAATATTCTCGTAAAACTTATATGATTTGGAATGTAATTTTTACTTGGTCCTGTTTGCTATTATAATTATTAGGTATAAATTAGTAGTTTAAAATAAGAGGTTTATAATTTATATTTCCTGCATAAATGTCAATAACAACACTACCGCAACTACTGTCAACCGGGTAAATATAAGCTACAGGAAATCGGCTAACATTGCGATGTCATAAATCACAATTAACCATCACGTCCAGCATCAGTTTTCTTTTATGCAATAGTTTCAATAGATTAACTATTGTGCTCTTTAATTAGAGACTTCATGTAGTAAGCGCGCGTTGCAAAGGTTATAGACATTAAAGTCGAGCACTAGTTCTAAGAATAAGTAGGTGTGACGTAGATTGCGCAACGTAAAACACACTATTTGTCACGTGCGCACATGTCACACATTATATTTTTAGATACATTTCGGTGCGTTCCGTCGGATTTCACAACCGTTAACAACAGGCTTATTATAATGAATGAAAAGAACCTATAATATTTTGTAGCGTCATCTCTAAAATCTCGTTAAGATGTTTTATCCTTTACAATTTTTAGGGTGTTTTAATTATAGTGAAGTCAGTGTCGACAATACAACTTGCTTATAATAATTTTATGCTGACGATTCTGAATACTTACTACCAAGGCATGTTAACTCATTCGTTAGCTATATAATTAACATAAAAAAAATTAACCTAGTCTTATTTAATTTTTAAGGTTACCTAATTAATAATTTCACATAAAATTGGAACACATTTCGTACTTATGCACTTGAGAGTGAAGAGTGAGTGAGAAATTATTTTTCTCAACTCACCAATACCAAATACTCAAATAACCAAAGATGTAATACGATGGTTCGGCCTGAGCGGTCACCCTATCTGTTAGGGGCCTACCCGTGACGTCTGGGCCGGTGCGACGTGACGCGCAGCTCGGTGACTGTCTGTTTTAATGTGTAGGGGGCGGGGCAACCCACAAGCTTTCGAGTCCGCGGATCAGTCCGCACGTACCGTCTCAGCCTTGCTAGTTGCCAGGTGCACGTGACGTTAAGCACGTCACCAATACTCAGGGTTAGCATGTATGTAAATATAATGAAAATTTAAGGAAAAAATCATTAATTATTCCAATTATAATTATGGTGTTACGCGTGATATATTTCATTCATTACAACAAGAAATAAAACATTTTTCATCTTATTAATCTGAAGAAGTTAGTTTGTACTTTGCAAACAGGGATTAAAATAGTTTTTTTTTAATCTGTAGTGTACTTTGTAGTGTACTTCAACCTGATTTTAATTTTAATGTGGATATTATTACCAAAAATTGCAATAACGATCACTTAGTAAAATAAATTGCAATTCTATAAAGAAAAAAGCATGCGAACAAATGAAAAATGTTTAGTAAAAAAGAGAAAAAAAACGTGCGTAATATACTCAAATTTAAATTGTACTTAGGTTATTATAAAATAAATGTATCTTCTTCAAGTAGTGTACTATTCTTATTCATAAGTTGAACTTACTTATTTTGTCAGAGAGTATGATAAAAACGAAGAGCACTCAAGTGCTTACTACCTAGGTAAACAATCTACTATTAAATCTAGTTCATAAAAAAGGATAGTTGAAAATTATTTGTGTTTATAGATTTTTGACTTATTTTGGCATATTTTTGACGCGTATAAGTTTTCTTGTACCCCCGTCCACGCGTTCAGAAATTTATTTCCAGAGCGAGTGTTTACTGAATAAACCACGAGTCAATACGCGCGTAATACGCTAAATCAAGCAATTCTTGAAAAATATCCTCCGAGAACATTCAACTCAAACCAAAGTAATAAATGATAATTTACTTTTTACGGCTCTGAATAACAATTTGTTAAATAAAAGACAAACTTTTAAAGAAACGACCAACGTACTCATAACGTACAGTATATTTAAGCATTCTGTGCAGGTAGGTATTAATATATTTTATAAAAAGAGTCTGAATTTTGTGAATCAGTATTTATGTGGTAAATCTCTAAATATAAACATCTATTTAAAAAAATCTTTCACTATTTAAAAGTTCAAGTATTCCAGGTGAACATAGAATATATTACTTACTAAATTGTTAGAGCCAAGATGAAATTCAGCACGTAAGTAGAAAAAAAACTTGCATTTCGAGACTCCGCAGCGTACGTTGTGTACAGGTTACAGATAAATAATATATTTAATCGATTTGTGAAATAAATCCCCGTAAAAAAAATAAAAAGTAATACGACAACATTACCTATATCTTCTTTTTTATCAAAAATAACAAATAATTTGCAAAGCCTTTTCAATAACATTGTGTTAATCTATACAGAGGAATCTGTTTATTATCTTAAAAATATTTTTCTGCATACATTTTTCTTTTACACTACTTACATACATAAAATAAAACCTTGCGCGCTACTAAAAAGGTCAGTGATGAGGTACGGATGGCAATAATACTTAGCTAAGACAGACGGCTATTACTGCCGTACAATTATTGTCTTATAAACAACTGTAGGTATTCGTGTTGGAAAGATGTTTGATGGCCAGTTAATTTTGTACAAGAGGTAACCCTCTCTAACCAACTTCCAATGGAGTTAATACCTACTAACAGGACTGACAGTAGCAGCCCTAACTTCTACATTCTTCTACTGAGTAACAGCGGCTAACATATATTCTTATTATAACCTAATAACAAGAAGACTTGCTAACTTACTATAGTTCCTAGCACAGTTCTATAAGAGGTTTGTGATTGATATCTTTGGGCGGTAGGGAATGGTAACGAAAACTTAAAAAAAATGTTCAACATAGGCGAAATTGGCGCAATTCAGTAATCGTCCATAAATTTATGCCTAGCCATCCATCCATCTATCAGCTTTTAATTGTCCACAACTGGACATAAAATACGACACGGATGACTTGAAGAGGACAGCGGGCGTCTGCTGGATTCAGAAGGCTCAGGACCGTTCTGTGTGGCGTTAATTTCTGCCTAAATGTAAACTAAAGTAAAAAAAAAAAGCAATATAAATAAATTTCAATATTGTTAAAACAACTGAAGTACGCGATTAGTCCTTATTTGTAATGTTCATTAATCTTTTCTCTTGAATGGTTAAATGACGTAGCTTTCGAAGATTTGTAATAAAATTCCATTCCAGGTATTTTACCTGACTCTGACTCGAAGTTTATTACCTTTTAATAACCATGCAATATATATTGATATTACATATTTATTTATAGTTACCGTGTTATTATTTTCATATTTAATAAAGCTTTTTAAAGCCTTTTAATTCATAAGGTAACATAAATCAATTGTACACGGGACGAGATATTTCATAAGATGTTATTGAATAGTATGAATAATTTAAAATTATAATGCAAAATGATAACCGATTGATTCAGTGATATCTACGATATTTTTCTTCATTCTTCCTGATGACGTTGTGACGCCAATGCGTGACTAAGGGCATGCGTGTTAGTCGTAAGATAATGTAAGTGCTACAGTCACGCTTATTGTTATTGAAGGCGTGGTGCCAGTAAATGTATAGCGCGATGCATTCTATTCGACCAAATTGTATTGATATAGGGTTGGCACGTCACTATGAGTAATACATTACAAGGGTGAATAATTTAAACATGTGAAAGTGAAAGTAAAATTATGCTACGTATTTCTTAAGTTACGCTGCTCTTTAAGTTCCTAAGATGCTTTATTAGCACTTCTTCTTGGACTGTATTAACCTAAAGATTATATTTTTTGATAATCTTAAAACTATTTTTAATTACAAGCTATGTTATTTTATACGAACTAAGGGTTTTTCAAGTTTCATCATGATCTATGAGACACCCCACCTTATGATGAATCGTTCCAAAAAAGGCATGAACTCATACGAAATCACCCACAACATATTCATATACAACCTAATACACAACATCGCCCTTTAAAAGCCGCTATAAATATATTAAAACTATAATTAGCAAATACATAATATTTTTATCTTCGTAATCGACATTCGATCATATCAATGCTATGTGCCAAGCCTACATTCCGTCAAAGACATAGTTATCGACATTATCCTTGAGCACCACTTAATGTTATGCTTTATCATTTTCAGCGATCCGACAACCCTACGTCAGCGAGTATTTACAGCACCGAGTGCATTGAGTACAGGCTACAGCGACGCAGGCGGCACGCCGTGACGTGTGCGACCCGCCTACATTCTGAACGAACATTGATACATCGAAACCGCAAACGAATATCGATATGACAAAACAGCATAAACAACAATACATACCTACTTTGCTACTGAAACTAAGATCTAGTAGTATTTATTATAAATTATTAATTTAAGGTCAATTACTGATGAATAAAACTGACTTACAAATTTACTACATAACTCAGCCGCTCGTATTAAATATCTCGAACAAATTTAATACAGATTTATATTTATGAATCGAAATTATTCGTTAAATAACTATTCACTTTGATATTATAAATATTTGACAATTTAAGAGAAAAATTCAAAAATGCACTATTCAAGAACAAGACAGGGTGCGGCCTTGTCAATTACAATTGTTTTTAGGCAAAAGGAGATGTGAAAAATTAAACATCGTACTATGTATAATTGGGCTACAATAAAATATAAAGTTAATTAAAGAGTCACAATACAAAAAAAATGAAGTGATTTTTAAAAATCACGTAACTCTTGTGAAATTTCACTTATCCCAAAAGTATATTTCGCAACAGTTGCACGATGATAATACAATAGCACCCTCACTCAAAATAGTAGGGGCTGAGGCAATTTGTCTTATGATTGGTCAAAACGTCTGCTCCCACTGTTACACGACTATTGCCATTGCCGAACACTGTGCAATTTTCCATAACACAAAACTTAAGTTGCTTGCATCTGATAACGAAGGTGTAACCATAAATAATGGAAATTTAAATTAATTTCATCACTAACTTTAATCTTTTAAAGACACCGTTACATGCACTTATCGTACCAATATTCAATATTAATTGAAAGAATATATACAATTACGTATAATATAATACTAAATTGAATATAGAAACAAATTTTGAATTATATCGCAGCAATTATAGTAATGGAATTAACAAACTTCAATTTGCCTGATAAGTAAGGACGTGCGGATCGAATTAATGTTTCCATTTATATGAAGTTAGCAATAAGTAATAACGGAAAATTATTACAGAGCTCAACTTGTTGACAGAGTTCAATTCTAATGTTTTATACAAATATTCAAAGCAATTCAGGTAGAGCTGGTAAAGTACTGAAGGTTTCCATGTGTGCACACACACCAAAATCTGCTCACGCACACGTACAAAACGCCATACCGCAACGACGAGCGGGGGCACGCGGCGCGGAGCGGCGGGGTTACTGCCGACCACTACTCAACTTTCCTATAAAACACTGCGCTGCCATCTGCAAGTTTCAATAGATAACTTGAACTCTGAGTAAATCGGTACGCGCTGCCAACATTTTCGTGTGTTGTGCAGACTTGAAAAAGTCGAATGTTGTACAGACTTAAGAAAGAGCGCGAAATAAAAACTTAGCTGAATGAAAAACTCTTTAACGTGATTTAAGCACATAAATTACACGCTATTTTCATTCGGCGGCAAAACTGTGTCGAGTCGCGGTTGCAGTTTGCAGTCAGCGGGCTGGCTCACAGCTGGTCAAAATAGACATTATTTCTCTAAGACTATAACGCACGAGTGATGTATTTTGCATATTGGTGATAATCGCGAATCTGGATTATAAAAAACTTTTTAAAGTTAGACAAAATACCGTTATTACTAGTGTCACTTTTTTCAAACATTACCACTTCGACGTCCCTTGATAGTTTTTGGACTAAGTTAACTTTTAATATTTACTACCTGAAGAATTGCCGCGTAAAGTGATCAAGATGAGCTTCAACAAGAATAATCCTAACGCAATGGAGAAGTTTATGGGATATCTGAAGCAGCTCTCCACCGAAATGGTAAGCACGAAAATATTTTCCTACTTTTAGAAAAGCGACATCTATTTTGATATTCATATATGTGATACTATTAGGTTATGTCAGTAACGTGATGTTACGAACCAAATTATACAGGTACTCATTTTACAGTAAATTTAAATATCGAATTAACTGAATGGAACGTTCGGTACCGAAGATTCTGGAACGCATTTCGGTCTCTTTCCCCGGTACATTCGGTTCGAGAGGTTGCCTAGCAACGGCTACAAACATAAGTTTCGAAGTCTTTGAAATATTCATATTTGTTTGATTTATTGATATACTTCTGAATTTTCGCTAAACTCAATAATTTCTTGGAGTTATGAATACGTCTGAAGAGATGAGAGAACTGTTGAATTCATATTATATAGCAATAACTACATTTTCAAGGTTTGCGACAGTTGCACCTATTGTAATTTGTCAGTAGCCATATTTAATTGGATTTTATTCAGTCAATTATACATACATGTTTGATTTAATTAACTGAAATTCATGAGGACTAAATACATAATTATATGACATTATTAAAATATTCTTATACTAATCATATGTAAATGGCATGGAAATTACAATAAAAATCATTACTTTCATCTGTTAATGAATATAAGTGTCAAATAAATAATTATAAAAAAATATATAAATCATTTTGTTATTTGCGTTTTAAATGGGTATTTCTCATACAACACAGAAAAGAAAAGTTTCAATTTTAAATTTTCTAATAAATGGTATCACATTTTTTCCTAAACCACTATACCACAGTCAACACGAAACTATAATTATTAGAATTTGAATTTGGCATTGGATTCCTAAAAACAATTAACTATAGGTACCGTGACCTAATGCCGTCATACAACAGCATGATCTAAATAGCAAAAAGTAGTTAGCATTCTATTCAATATATTATCTTTAACCGACTTTAAATATAATGTTCCATATAAAGATCACAAATCTATGATTACTTCAGAAACGAGGCATACCGAAACCTTCGTTTGATTAGATTCTTATATAATTAACGTAATAGTTAACACTTTGTTTGACACTGAACATGTACCGAATGGAAATTACTACTACCATAATAAAGATGGTGTCTTAATAATATCTTAAGAGTATTACAATGAGTATTTTTTATTTTAACAACTCATGATATATGAACCTTAGGTAAAGCAACAACTTCATATTCGATATCAGGAAACCCCGCAAATTATTCAACTTTTTAGTATTTAACTCTATGTATTATCAAAACCGTTCGGTGAATTCTGATAACAGTTAACTACAGGAAACAAAAAATATATAAGATTAGTTACAATTTACCACGTGGCATGGCAGCACAGTTTATTTTATAATATTGAACTTGATTGTAAATGAAGAAAACGCCATCTATCAAGTCACGAAATTACAAACTCAGCTGGCTTAGCAGCTGGTTCCATCGTATGCCGATAGAGGGCACTTTTACATATTAAATATTCAAGATGATAAAAACTCAAACGATCTATACAAAGACAATCAAAATTATAGGATAAGTTTTACTAAATATTGAATTACTCATTTTTGTATAATAATGAGTAATATAAAATGTCTTTCATAGCTATTAGTAGACAATGACATCAATACGTAGGTGTAATAAAAAAGTAAAAAAAACTTTTGTATTGTATAATATGCACTATAGCAATACAAAACGAAACACAAAAATGACAAACCAAGATGCTTACCAACGTAAATTATTCTGTCTTTACCATACCTAATCCACCAGTCAATCTTCAAGACCTATTGCTGATCTTCACCACTAATAACTGGCCACATCATTTAGATTAAACTTCGACCTTTTTATATTTTGAATTGTAAATTAAGTTGCAATTTTACACGTGCCAAAACATACATATTTACCTGAGGTGACCATTATTGCACATATAAAGCGGAAAATGTTTGGCTAATTGAGCATTAGATTTATGAAGCAAGATGAGTTAAAGATTTAAATATGTATGATCACCTTAAATCATCATTTTAATCCATTAACCGTCTCTCTGTTTGATTTCGAAGTCCGAAGAGCAGAATTAAGGAAATCCTATACTCTGATTATACATAAATTATAGATTACTATCCTATACGTATACGTGTTATCTCACTGGCCGAAATAAAACCAATATAACGATGAGCAAAACACGAACTTTCAAAAAAGGTTTTAGTGTTATCACTGAAAGCTGTTCAATATCAACCACACAAAGAAAATCGATTGACAAGGAGGCAACAAAATATTTCTTTTGTATCCTAATCATAAGTTTGTTTTATTTCAATATACATTAAAACATAAATATCAATTCAAGCATTAAACATATTGGATTTTATATACATTTGCCATAAAAAAATGTATGCTCATTTATAAATAAAAGGTGAGGTTCTAAAATAATATGGGTCGATCGATGGAATGGTGCCATTAGGTTCAAGTTGTTTACGATAAGGCAACGCGGCAACGGGTCAACTTGGTTATGGCATAGGTAGGGCATCCCCATCGATAACTCTTTTCAATAACAAGTTCAAGATTACAATTGCTTTACAAACAGCTGGGCGCCTTTATTTGTTCCAAATGTTTTATATGAAAGCGTTACAACATTATGATGACAATTAGGTTTTAAAAGTCCAAATTATTTAAATCCTTCCAAAGTCGCTATGCATGGGAAGCTAACGTTGAAAAAAGTTGGCATGTGTCTTCACATGTATTTTCCATAAATAATCAAAAAAACTTTAGAACAGGGGGAAAATAAAATGGTTAATCATAAATAAATGAAGAGAAGAGATTAATGTCGAGATTTTTTTGTAAAGTTCTATTCAATTCAGAGACACAATTCTAAAATGTTATGTTATCTTAACTGGATGTTAAGACGTTAAATATTTGACCATCTCTAATGATGTGATAATGAGTTGCGTCAATTGTCTACTGTTGATTAGAGATAAAATTACGTAAATAAAAACTTATTGTGTAACCAATGTAGGCGGTCATTCACTTTTGACACATGACATACATAATGCCATTTACTTGTGACAACAACTATTCAAATTTAAAAGTTTATAAAAGGTTTATAATTTCAAAATATCACAAAAGTTACAAAACATTTAATGTCGAAACAAAGGTAAAAATTAATATCTACGCAAGTAATCAAAAGTATATGTACTTTCGTATCCCAATTATATTTTTATCCGTACCTAATTAATTAGTAGCTACAAGTATTGTTTCGGATATAATAACGAAAGAAATGTTTATGTCTATGTAGTTATGTTTTATAAACATCATTAAAGAAGCTGTTGAGGCGCGTGATAATATCAACAATCGATCGGAACATCAGCACCGACTGTTATTGAAAGACAGTGTGTTCTTGGTGAAGTTCTTTTTTATCGGATTCTTTGTACACGAGTAACTATTAGACCTATTTGTAGTGTGTTATAGTGATATATAACAGAAAATGACGTGCAGATTGGGTCAGGGAGGATCTACATATCACTAGGTTATCGAAAACATGCAGTGGCCATATGTATAGTGGTCAATAAGCAATGTTTTCTCTATATGACCTCAGAGTCTCGGAGTTCAACGGTTCTTATCGTCTTGACAGACTTACGCACATAAGATAGGGAATATAATAAATGGACCGTGTTTGCGGATGTATAGTTTAGTATT
>DWPA01002778.1:0-15189 GCA_018251375.1 Calpodes ethlius
ACACGTCACTAACACCCATGACCCGAGAACAAATATTTATTTGTCACATAAATATCTGCCCCGGCCGGGAATCGAACACAGGACCCCTTGCTTTGCAGGCAGGGTCACTACCACCTAGGCTACGGGGCCGTGCTTTTATAGCGATCGAAGATTATTTTACAACACTTTTTGTGTATTGGTGGAAGTCTTAGTGACAAGTATTTGAAGTTTTTACGCCGAAAGTTTCTGATAAGACTCAAGGACTGTTATATAGTAGTGGTAACAATCAATAATATAGTAAAATTATTAATATATTTTTTGGGTACTGTTCGAGCATTGTAATGCGCTACTAGTCATGAAATTTCCACGTGGAAAAGTACTCGCATTTTACTGGTAATTTTGCGTTTTGTTTGGTGAGAAAATTTCTTAGTCAATCGTCTAGATCACCAGCATTTGTAGTCTTTTATTAAATATCTACAAAAAAACTAATGTAGTCTTAACAAGGCAAGATCAATGAAATAGGTAAATTTATCTAATTTTAAGTCGATGCAATAGTTTATTTTACCGATACTGACAATCAAACTAGTATCTGTTGCACAAACGGACAGCGTTAAGGGTATTAAGGTCGATGTAACTAAAGGGCGGCCAAGGATTGCCTCTATTATTTACCGTAATACATTGCGGTTAAATCCTTGGCCTGCAAGGGATCAAATATTACGCAAGCTATCGAGGTATTCAGAGCATACCTGTATCCAAGCGGCGCGAAATACTCGTACATCGGCTTATGCAACCGTTTGTGCGTTAAGGCTAATAGCGTATATTCTGTGTTCAACGTTTTATATTAGGTTTTTGATTATCTGAAGGCAATTTAAATTAAATATAACATATTAATGGAAATTCTGAAAATTAATTTCTAATAACGACACGTGATATTGGTCATATCTTGAAAGTTCAAATTGAAATAGCATTTGAACCGAAAATACGAAGTACACAGTTTTATTTATACTTGTTCGGAGTTTTATTTTAGCAGACAAATCAACTACGGTAGATTAAACATTTTGCCTTAGTTAAGTATTTTACAGATGAACCGTGCAATTAAAATATCATTCATTGTATACGAATCTATTGGAGCGAGATTGCAGGGGACTTTTTCTTACTTTGTGTTAGTTAATAAATATACCATTGTTATTAGGGAGGTCCACGCAGAGGAGGGTCAGGAGTTGTCGCTGCGCTTCGGGTGTCAGTTTTACGAGGTGTCCGCGGCGGAGTCGTGCGCCGGCGCCGCGCTCGCCTTCCACGCGCTGCTGCGGGAGGCGCGCGCGCTGGCGCTGCTGCTGCCCGCGCCGCGCAGGAAGCTCGCTGCCTACTCTGTATCCAAGGTGAGCTGAGCTACTCTGTACATAGATATGGACGTATTCATAGTCTAGACTAGGATTTTTTTGAGGGCCGCAATTCAGTTTTTTATGGCCTGGTTCTCTGGCGTTTTTTAGCTGTGACAAGTTCAACCCGAATTTCTGCTCGTAATTAAAGATACCAATGTGATAATGTACTAAGATCATTTTAATAGTGTTTAGGTTTTTTATTAATAAAAAAGTCACATAATTGTTAATGACATGAATTGAAATTGATTTCTAGCGAATGCTCCCTAGACTTAAGACGCAAGTTCTTCTTGCGTTTGACTGATAGCGCTTCAGCAATGAGCTGTCATTTATCGCACTAACTTTGTTGTTACGAATTTGTTTCAAAGAACACGATGTAATCCTTTTGTTAGCTCGCCGACTATTATCGTTACATATGGATAAAATAAGCACGCTTTGAATTGATATTTCTCTGATAGCCAGTTATTGAACTTTGAATCACGAACGAATAAGGTTTTTTAAATTACTTCAAAGATTATCGGCACCGGCTGCAAAATGTTGAATCGATTGATCATGCTGTTCAATCATTCAATCGAATCACGTATTATTGTTTTTTTTTTGTTTAGTGGCCTGAATTTTCATGTCAGTTTTTTATGTTTTTTTATTTAATCTTTTTTTGTTTTATTCAACAGGTAATAGGCACGATATTCGGTAAAAACAGCAAGAGTGTGAGAAAGAAACGGCCGTCTCTCAGCATATAGAATACGATATTTAATTTATTAATGTTGTAACAATTAATTAAATCATAGACTGTTTTAGATTTTACGTTAATGTTAGAACCCATTGGGTAATGTGATGTAGCTTCGTGTATTGATAAATGAAGGAATCAATTCTGTTTTTAACAGGGTGCGTTTATACAGAAACTTTTTTAAGATTACGTTGTATCTTTCGAAGGTAAATTTTACGAGTACGTATGTGATTTGTATTGAATACTTTCTTATAAACGCACCGTTTGCAAAAGACAATGCATTTATTTATAGTTGAAATAAATTCATATATTAGTATAATGTTGTCTTTTCTTATTTTTGTTAAAGTAAAAATATATTTTGTACATAGTGTACAGTGAAAATCGACAGTTTTATTATTAGGCGGTTAAATTAAAATATTCAATTATATCTATGTAATGATTAATAATGAGTCATCAAATTCATACATGATTTTTAATCGAGAACCAAACAAATTTTTTTGATACTCACAAAATGTTTAAACATTACACATCATTCGTTTTATTATGACACGGGTACTCACGATATGTAAGTTATTATGTTGTATGTGATCACATACCTATCGTGAGTACCCGTGACATAATAAGATGTAATTACGTTCTTTTTAAGATACATTGAGTATTATTTACGAGAATGAATCTAATTACTGTGACTGTAAGAATATTGTATATAACTTAACAGATATTGTAAATATTACAAATGTCATAGTTATTTTAGAACGAACCTCGCATTAGTGTAACGACGTTGCAAGAGAATGAAATTGTAAATATTATACTCGTTATGAAATAAATGTAATAGAAATTTAACCTAAGTTTATACAATAAAAGTGTTTATTGAAATAATAACTTTATTTTATTTTTACCTGTGGCTAATTGGAAAACAAAATTTATATAAGGTAATAACATTAAATTAAATAATAATAAAATTCGTAGATTAGTTAAATGTTAGTGTACATATTCATACTAATCTGTACATTTAATATTATTCTTCTTTATCTACATTTGTTACTTATCTAAAAATAATCATATTTTCCAAAACATAATACAAAGCTGATATGATGATGGAGACGTAAGGTTACTGTAAGAATTTTAACATAAAAGGACGTCAGCTGATTAGGTTTAGGCTCGTTTGAATTAGTCTGATGATAATCTTGACTTAGATGATATCCAGGGTGTAATGATGAAATTGGAGGGTTGCTACAATAAAAGCGTGATTTTATTTCATTAAACTATAATATACATTTCTTTTTCAAAATTATGTGCGTTTTAGAAATAATCTTTCTTTTATCAACGAAACTCAATGAGATAACATATTTAAGATTTCAAAACAATAGCATTTGTTAAAAGGATTGTTTAACCTGCCAATTTCTAATTGACTAACTTTGGAAATTATTAGTGACCACACTATTTTTAATGGAAACCCAGGTCCAGTATAAGGATTGTCGTTTTGTCGTGGTGACACTTACAAAATATGATAGCCATATATTTAATACGTACGTTATTTCATTAGTCCAGAAATATCTCATTTAGCCGCCGTGATGAATAATTTCTAAATTATACGCACGCGAACTGTAATATTTTCTACTATAAATCACTTCGGTCACGTTGTAGGCTATTTGTATTATTTATTACCGAGAGCTACATTTCCTAAACACATTAGGCTCTAATAAGATCTCGTTCGTGACAAGTATCTGGTGCCACGGTGACCGAAGCGACAAGGCGTACTGTCAGGGATATATCGGCAGGGTACTGAATGGTCGGAGAGAGTTTGGCATCACGAAGAGTACCCTACGCAGACACCAGATCATTCGATAACGTCTAGCCCGATACAAACAGAATGTGACGTTACAAGTTCACCACGGCTACATGTGAAAGCTAACGACAGGTGCAAATTGGGTGTAACTTGGAGAAATTTTGCAACAACAGTGACACAACAGAAGTAACGCGATTAGAACGTTGACGGTATTGAATAATTGAAGTGGAAGAAACAAGTGACGGTCGACGTCAGCGCTGACACGTTTGTTTAAATTCAGCGTTAAGTTCAAGAGCAAGTCCTAATTTATTCAGTGGACGGGTTAGAAATGAATGGCTGCAGACGGCGGTTCGCGAGCGGCGGTTACTCATTGTAACATAACGACTGTTTTCTAGATGTTCCGTACTCATTAAATCCTGTACAGGTGTATCAATTTCTACGGGTACCTGTTAAAATGAATACCTTGAACATAATCGTGACTAACTACACTAACTATACTAGGTAACAACAGATTAATGAGTGTGTGGGCGAGCCATTCGATCTTTTGTTTCAAGAATTCGCGCACATTCGCCCCATTTCTAACGATGGCAATAAATTTTCAATAACATATTGCCCTTGAAAACTTGTATACGATAGGCCCGAGGCGAGATCTGACCGATACAGAGCAACGTTGTTGGACGAACTAAAGTTTTTGTGGTAAACATCCAACTCCAAAATGTCCGTTGGTTTAAATAATAAAGCGATGTTTCTTTAATTTGCCCATAAATCTCAATCTTCAGTTCATTTTACTATAATAATTTTGAAGGTTTAACGAAACTGATTAAATTAAATTCAGTAGGTACATTGAAAATATTAAATGATTCATTACCCATCAGTCAGAATGAAATGATTTGTTGCCTTTTCAGGATAATGAAGAAAGCTATTGAGAAATTTGTTGTACAAAGTGGACGTTAATTCTATAATAAAAGTCAAGACCGCTTGACCTTTACTCATAATCGCAAATTTAGTGTCAATTTTAGAATGTAATGAATCAACACTGATTGGAGAGTGAAAGCATTTAAATTTAATCAATCAGAATTCATCGAATTGTTCATTTATCACAGGACGTATAACGAGTTAATGGTTTATCATACATACATTTATGTATCGATACCATATGGTCTTTATCAATCTACAGAACTTACTCGTGGACCACAAGAGACGACGCTCAAAGCGAATCCGCTCTGCGCTGCAAGTGACAGCGTAATGCCTCAAAAATTGTGTGTTCGACTTCATTAAGCTATGAAATGGTGTTGCAAATATAGCGATATTATTTTAACTTATTTGCAATTTGATATGACATTAATGTAACGCTTCTAGCGAATAAACGCTGATAGCAGGGCGTGTGTATCAAGACTAAGCCATTACTGTCAGTAATACAAGTTGTAAGAAATTAATTTCTTGGAGAATTTTCACGGTCACGTTACGTGTGGTACATTAATAGCTCTCCAATAAAACCACTCCGGAGTTGTTGTTTTTATGGCGTTCATTGATGTAAATTTCCTTTAGAACTTGCTGCGATGCAAGATGTTGGCGATAAAGTTAGCGCGCTCCGAAACTTGTTATCGTTACAATTTGTCGCTACTCTTTCTCCGACATGATACGCGAGGAATGATGGCAGCGTCGGGGCAGTGACAGGAGTACGACATGTGAGTACGACATCGCATCGTCGTGTTCTTGATGGGCGATACCGCGTCCTATCGCTCACTTTCATCTATCACGTTAGATTAACCGATTAGCCGATTACCGGTGTCGTCTAATTGCCCGCGTTTGTCCGCCGAACGGATCTTCACGCATGACTGCGGATAAAACGATTATTTAATGCTTACTGATACCTCTTGACATCTTATTACAACCAGAAATAATCCATTTTTTATCCCCTTCAGTTCTTTGATTTTTTTCTTTTGTTTGTCAGGATTGTTGAGAGGTGATAAAAATAAGCTTTTATCTCGATTCGAATTTGTTACACTATCAACTTTCGGGTTAAATGTCTTCATTTATATTTCGTTTTGTTTTGTTCGTGTTTTAATTTTGTACTGAGCGTTGTAAGTAAAGACAAGTTTAAATTCGGAAAGACATTCATTTTTTCAAAAGAAAATAAAAAGGGAGTGACCTAAAGCTCAAATTTGTCTAGGGGTTTGTGTTAAGTTCATGTAGCAGTTTGCAAAGTAGGCGTCAGTTATTTTGAGAATAAGACACAAGTCCTTACTTCTGTCGAATGCTTAGGGATGTTTCATGTCGGCTAACAAAGGTTGGCAATATGTGTATTTATAGGCAGAGGAGACCACTTATCATTAGGTCTATCTGCTAATTATAATTGGTCATTTAATAAACAAATTTGCTGCATAATTTTTTTTTTTCAATTATTTGTATTAACATTATGATATATATCTTCTGTAGTAGTCGGTATTAAGTTTTCTATTTTTTAAATGGTAGATCTGCGAAGTCTTTTGTCCATTTAAATATCCAATGCTAAGTTAAACTGGCATGTCAGTAATACATAAGAACATGTAATATGATAACAAAATTCCACGAAATTCGCCAGTAAAATGTCATTTCACACTCCAGAATATTCCAGAGCGTGGACGTGGGAGGAAGATTAGGTATCAAGCGGCGAATTATTCCTATTCTAAAATAATACACAACCACGTTTAGTATACAAGTAAATCGCTTGTAGCTGGTTCTATACCACTTTGACCACAACTTAGCCTTGCATGAAGTACGATTTTATAACATGTTCAGCATAACACTTTAACTAAACTATTGTATTCGATTGTTCCTTTAGCGTTCTATTATATTTCGATTATTGTATTTCGTATGGATAATACCGATGTGATTTTTTTTAACGTTTTCAATCCAGATCAAACTAATTCATAAGCAACGTTGACGAGCAAGCTTAGGTTCAAGTGTCGCGTGTATTTACAATCTATAAGTGTAAACTATGTACACATTTTAGGGTGCCATAGTAAAAGCGGAACCTGTATAGGTTCGTCCTTTCATCCATAGCATAGTGCCGAGTCCCACGACAATAAAAGTAACAAAAAACGGGGAGAATAAAATTAAAAAAAACTGTGATACCTCTCCTACGAGTAAAATAGTGATATTTTTTTTACTTTTTAAGCTCATGGAGGGGAAGCGGGCTTATAATTTAAAAGGTCTTTAAAAAATATTATAGGTTTTCAAAGATTTAAGAATCCGATTTAGGAATCCGTATATAGATTTTAATTTTGTTTTCAGTTAAAAAAATGTTAATTCTTTGTAATGAAAAGTAAAACCAATCAATTTCTTTTACAATAGATTCTTGGCTGAGCGGTCATAGTATCTTAAAGGTCATAAATAAACATCAATAC
The DNA here is from genome assembly GCA_018251375.1 of Calpodes ethlius. Lineage (NCBI taxonomy): Eukaryota > Metazoa > Arthropoda > Insecta > Lepidoptera > Hesperiidae > Calpodes > Calpodes ethlius. Next base: position 7,264 of record DWPA01002778.1, read on the forward strand.
TTTTTTTTATGTGATAAGAATAGCAAGCGAGCTTGCAGTGCCATCTAATCAAATCAAACTTCAAATAAGACTGTGGAAAAAACTACTGTTTGTTAGTAAGTACTGTTAGTACTAGGTGTTAATAAGAATTTCAGTTTGTTATTCGTCAGTAACAGGACTGTAGACTTGAAACATTCTCCTTGTGCAGAGTAAGGGACAGTTATAATTTACGTCGAATGTGTCAATGGGTTGCATGAACCAGTCTCCAACATAACTATTTTTGAAACTGATACAATATTACAATGTTATTTTATCACAATATCATATCTTAGTGCTGTCACAACTTGTTCGGTTCAACGTTGACCGCAACGAGTACTTGTGAATTTATAAGCCGTAACTTATGCTAGGATATAAGGTCTTTTAGAACATCAGTTTATTAATAGTATGTTCGAAATCAATCCCTATTTATGAGTGTGTGGAATATTATTACAATTACAAGGTTGTATATAAAATGAGATGAAAACGTACTAAATTCGCGTTGACTTCTAAGTGAGCTGTTGAATAAAATATGTCGTGTAGACATTGAGAATAAAGTGACGTTTTCACAAAAAATGTAGTACTTCGAAGTAATGAAACATATTTATGAGATAAAATTCTAAGATAGAGTTAGATCTGATCTTTAATTTTTATCTCAGTCTAAAGAATTATAAATTCTTAGTATTTTTTTAAATTTATCTTTTTAGTATCGTGTTTTTCATATTTATAATTACTCTACAGTTATTAAATGGTTCAATATATTTTATCAAGGCAGTATTGATCTGGTTAGCACTAACACAATGAAAATGCGGATTGTACAAAGTAATTCCAAATTAATAGGTACTAACTTAATAACAATGCATTTTCGCTAAGTAACGCCTGATTCAAATAACTAACTGTTCTATTAGTTAATTCCATCTACTACAATGGCGTGTTGCATTTTGGCGGTAAATCCGAATCGAAACGCCAATTGTTCATCTTTTAAAAACAACGCTATCTACAATTAAAATACTAAGTATATATGAGTTATTTCCAGCTCCAGACATTGCTGCTATTAAAAGCTGACGCGACGTACCGGTTGTCGATTATGAGATTAGGATCGTCGAGATAAAGACCAACTTAGACATGAGAGACAGCTGACTGCTAACACCAAACTCGAACTTATAGATCTGTGATGCTATCAGCGTTCAATTTACAAGAGTTAGATCTAATTCAAGATTTTGTGAAGCCATTACAGCTCAATAAGGGTCGTGTGCTTGACCCGCGATTACTTCACTACTGGATGGCATTTTGAACACGTCAGATTTGGATTTCGATGGGAGACTTTATTCTAGTTACAATGTTATATTATTACTAGCTGAACCCTGCGCGCGTTATTACGCCAGCGCGAGATGCCACGGAAATATATGACATTAATTGGAATGCCAGAGGCTCTACTTGTCAAAAATTGGTCGTACCAACTTAGAATCCTTCGTGGGCTCATACACAACAACTTTGCTAAAAATCATCACATGGTTAAATGTATCGTTTACGATTCTATAAAGGACATACATACAAACATTCATTTTTATATATAAGATATTATTGTTATAATTAAACGTACATCGCTTTATCTTATTTTCTCTTCTCTTTTCTTCATAAGATGAAGTTTGACGTGTTTTATAAAAATAGGTGTTCGAGTAGGTGACGTGCAATCAAGATTGCGTGTCTTTATTAATTAAATCATAGTGCATTATTACACAAAGTTATTTGCAACATTATATTTACTGCAGTCACTTAATTTAAGGTGCGATAATGACTTGAAAAGGAAAATGTGTCTAAATATGTTGCTTAACGTGTTGCAAATGTCTTTAACCTTTCGGCTGCTTTCGTATGCAGAAATGTTGGATGTTACAAACGAATTGTATAATGAAGAACCGGTAGACCAAATGGTATCGAATTAAACACTAATGGAGTTTAACAGATAATCAGTGGGGCACCTGTCTAACGGTTGACGAATGAGTAGCCGAGGCAGGGGACCGAGTCTCATCGGAGAAAGTGAAATGATTCTCGAACTATAACATCTAGAATCGATACTCAAAATATAATAGCGGACTTTAAGAGATGATTTGAGCGTGGTACGATGAGAAATATTATCGTCCACTCGTTGGTCGAAATTTTACAGTAGTTTATTTTGTCAAAGCGTTACTTATGATGATACGAATGATTTTTTTATTTAATTAATGTATTTGTAACATAATATTACATTTCAAATTTAGCTTTCTGTACTTCTTCTTGAAGTTAATTTTAATCACGCGAAATGTTATAGTTTTCTTTTTACTTATTTTTATATTATATCTTTCTTTTATGAATAATTGGTTAAGTTTAAAGTTTTGCGATTCATCGTCATTCTGGAGATTCAATAAATGGTGTTACAATGGCCTATCTTAGACCAATTCTAAGTTTTCTTTATCCTGGCGCTACTCGTCGCCTTGGTTGTTTATATTATGAGATTTATTTAATATTTATCGGTATTACTTATATTATGTAAATAAATAAGTTTCACCTCTGACGACCTTTTAAATAGTAGATAAGACAAAAAATAGAACTGTATTGAACAAGGACATTAAAGTATTACAAGATTATCTGATGTTTTGCGGTTTTCGTAGCAAAGGATACAATTTCATACGTCTCAAATCAGTAGCGCAAATATCCTTTCATGTGCAAATTAGAGCGTGCTCGAACGATCTGTGATTCATGCGTTCAGCGACCAACAAAGATTTAGTTGTGAATTTAGATACCGTATCTAGATATTTTTGATCTTTAATTATAAATATTGTGCGTCCATCGTTCAAAGCGAGTTTGCAGATAACCACTAAATGGCTAATTTGTATTTGTAAGCTACATGTTGCGTAAATCGTGTCACATGTTGCATGAGGCTAATGAGACTGACTGACGGCTACTGTAATATTATTTTGTGATCGGGATCTTTGACACGTACTGTTATGAAGTTATGATATGGGAAGTTACGGTTGACTTTCATCAAGGGCGTTTTGCGATACTTGTCATTTGTCACTCCAAAAATAAAACATATTTTTTTCAATCGTGACATATTTTGTTTTTTTTTCATATCATGTAATAAAAGTAAAATGTGTAAAATGCTATCGCATACTCAAAACGTATTAATTATTTTCAGACATGAATTTAAAATCGAAAAGAACCGGAGTCCGACTTTAAAACCACTTGAATATTATATTAACCTTTATCTAGTCTATTAAATTCTTCTCCATAATTTTATGGTTATAAATATGAGCTATCCATATTATACATTATAGTTAAATAATAAAAAAAGACTTTTATTTTGACGACGTCAAGTATTTGCTTCACAACTTACTAGTATATGTGACTGTCGATCGACATTTGTAAAAACGCAATGATGAGAGCACGCATGTTCAATTACGTATATTACCAGTTACGTGTTACGGTAAATAAAGAAAGTACTCTGATCAGTGTCATATTTGACGGAGCTGTCATCCATCTAACTGTACTTAAGGGTCTTTGAGATAGCAGTATTGCTACTTGAGATACAATGAGTAAGCTGCAAGAATTTTACTTTCTCGTGATTTATTGTTGCTATTCCGTCGAGAAATTTAAAAAGTATTTGAATAATGTTAGAGGGCAGACTGGAATTATTTTGCATAGAAAATAAAAAATGCTTGTGGTTTCGCTGACTTAGTGGTTTAGTTTGAATAAAAATATTTAAGTATCATGTTTATTTATTACTTATTGTTATATTTATTTTCGTTCGGCAATGGTTGATCAGGATAAGTCGTCCTTGACAAAGGTACCCTTAACCTGGGTAGTGGCGCTTTATGGTCTTTGGTTTTCCAATACATCTAAAATATCAGGAGCGTCTGTCTTAGCGACATACTAAATGGCAAGAAAGAAACCCATGTATTAATTGCCTCTCCAATATTGCAAGTGAAATGTTAGGAGGTGCAGGGTAGGCCAGGATATTTTGGGTTAGTCTAGAATACTTATTAGCCCAAAACCCATATCACCATAGAGTTTGAGATAACAGAAACTGACTTCCTTTCTTGATAGTAGACTTAACGTAAGGATATGATTATACCGTCGAAGTTATTTCCTAAGTCGTAAATATTCTTATGTTCTGTGAAATTTATCGAGTAATCATTATTTTACGAACCTTCCTCTTTTTAAGTGTCTTCGCTTAAAATTAAGTATTATATAGTTTCAAAAACAAGTGTTTTTTCTAATGTTGCTCGTAAAAATGAAATGAAATAAAGATTATATATGATTCTAATATTATTTACTTAGTGTTAGTTATAAATCTAGTACATGTTACTAAATGATAAACTGTTAGAAGTATTTCTATTGAAAGTGAGAGCGCACAAATTACCTGAAACTAAAACTGATTGATATTTTATGATATTGAAGGCTAGGGCTCATAGTGTTAACAGAGTTGCAAATTACGGTGTAGTGTGCACGTTTTCACTCAGCCCGTTTATTATCTAGGGGAAACCATAAATTGACCATAAATATGGACTAAAGCTATATGGCTAGGTACCATAGAAATAATGATTAATAGAAGTATACTTTATTAAGTAGCATGCACAAAAAAAGTCACATACGAATATGATTTCTTAAAATGTTTTTAATGTAAATAATTTTACTCATTAACTATTATTAAAAGAGACAAAGGAATACATCTGGTGTATCATATTAACGTTTAGAATGAAAGAGGCTCCGTTCGTTCTAATAGCAAATTTACAACGCCATCTAGCTGCCTACTAGGGCATCCTCATTTTAGAATAATCTATGTTTTTTTTGTTTATATTTCAGTGTCTATGAGCTTATCAGCAGCATAATAAGGTTCTTTGCTTCCTTCATTAACGTCAATGTAACTGTGTTTGATATTACGAATGTTAGCTTAGTTACAATTTTTTTGGTAACTAACGTAGAAAATTTCAAGAATTGACATATTTGTCTTAATAATCATCATTAATAGAGAATTAAAATAAAACAAGACACAAAGATATTCACATCCACATGTACCTATATCATGTATCATCATCACCATCATCTACATCATCATCATCATAATCACAACCAATAACCGTCTCACTGCCAGCCTCGTCTCTCCTCACACAATGTGAGGGGTACAGGCCAGGTATATACACTACTTATTATATTAGTAAAATGTGTAATTTCTAATTGTTGTGAATTCTTCAACTAATTCTCGATACGGTGTTGTATGGAAGCGATGTTGAAGATATGGCATAGTTGTTCACTCGCAATCTCATACAAGAGATCTACGGTTTCTTTTCCTTTTAAAGATAGATTATTATTTAATATAAAAACATTGTACACCTCGTGGATTAAGTCAATAGTAGGTACTTAATTGAAATAGAAAGATATGTTATATGGTTGTGGAAAAAAGTAAAAAGTGAAAACGGTGTAATACAGTATCAGAAAAATATTTATTTTACTATTCAAATGTAAAACATTATCAAACAGATGAATACCTTTAAGTACCAGCAAATACTTATAATGCTTAGACCATTCATTTCTTAATAAGATATTGACCTAAAGTGACGTATAAAAATATATGGCAGTATCGTGTTATTTCGCTGACACGCACACATGTATGGCAATCTGTTTTGACAAAGTGGTACCTAATCTATTGTCATAAAGAAAACGACGAAATTTCTTTTTTCAGATACATTTTCATCTTACAAAGGTAGCCTTTAAAGGCTTCCTTGAAATGATTACACATAACTTATGGCTAAGCATTATTATTCTTAGGTTACCATTATGCACTGGAACCGTTGAGATTAAGCTGTGGGATCCAAAATATAGTGAGCTCTAATAGCGGACCTGATAGGTTTATCTCATCGGTTTCATTGGAACGCATCATGAGTGTCATTTACTTTATTAGGGTTGCTTATATCTTCAATTTCTTTTTAATTCTTCATCTCTTCTCTCTTGGTATGCTTACTTTTGCTTCTTACTTTCTTACGCTTTGGTTGTGAATAATAATTCAATAAGTAGTTATTTAGATACAGTTTTTATTACAAATGTTTTGACTGAATTTTGGCTCCTACTGTTTTATTTTATAGTTTGTATTTGGTTTGTGGAACAATCGTCAATATTATAAACAGCATGACGAATTCTGTAACAGGCTTTAAATCAATGCCACCGGATATGCGTGGGCCAATGAACTCTGCGAAATTGGGAAAAGTGGTTCTATCTATGTCAAAATTATCGTTTCGACTTCCGATCAGTAGACAGATATTCTGATTCCATTTATAAATTTATTAATTCAATTAATGCTATTTATGTCTGCGTCATAATTTTAGTTTTTTTTTTTTATATATTTTTATGTTTTTATAAAACTTTTTCGTTTCGTTATTCTGTAGCAGTGATGCGTCTACTACTGAACTACTCTATGAAGAAATAAGACGAATTATAATATGTATCATGAATCGGTTAAGCTATAATTCATTCAAAAATTTAATCAATAATAATACTAGGTTCAAAAAATCAAATAATTCGAAAGGATATATTATTATATATTTGAATTATATTTAGATTCTTGCTATTGTATTAATAGGCGAGACAAGTTACAATAGATTGGCGATTGAATGATTGATAACTTCAACATTATTATCTCTATTTCGAATAAATTACCAATCGAAAATATTTGCTATAATATATGCCTGTTACACATGTTTAATAATTGTTTTAATATTTGCTTGTGGTTAAATATATCTTTGTTATATTTTGTTAATTTATGTTGCGCCATCAACATAAATGTGGGGCGAGTTAAGTATCATTCAACAAATAGTAACATGCGGTTGTATAAGTTGTAGAATGTTACTGTCTCGCTGAACATTTCTCAGCAAAAAGTTACTGAGGCGTTCAAGTACATACAATTACTAATCCTTACATACGAATTTCCGTATTTGTACGTATAATTGAAAGAACAAACGCAATTACAACTCTTATAATATTATCATTTATCGACGGTAACATATAGATAATTTAAAGAAATACATCGTAAAAATTAAACGTCTTTGAAAAATATTTTTTTAATTTTGGTACAGTTTTGTAATGACTACAAATTATTTATCGAAAAAAAACTTACTTTACTCATTAACACACTTCTTCTGAAGCTTCCGACCATGCTCATTCAATGTATCAACATTATTTATGAAAATCCCGTTAATCAAGGCACTAATCAAAGGTTATTTGTATCCAATAAATCTAAAGTCCAACCTACACCGCCATTATTTACGTTCGAGTCAACTTTTACAACCAAACAGCAATTAAACATCGGAGGAACCTGCAGTCTGTTGCACGTCGGACAACATGCGCCGAGCTAATAAAGATCCAAATAAGACCATTGACCTGGTATTAACTTCCTAATTGAATCTTGTAAGCTGTTCGCAGTATCCCTGTGGGACCGGAAGGTACACATGGCTTATATGGCCAGCTGGTCGGCTACCTGAGTGATTCGTATGGTGTTCGCCTTATGGTTTTATAGACTACGACATGTATCTTACTATTTCCAGTGATTTCGAGACTGTCTTGATTGGAAAGGATGTGTACTTTTAAAAAAAGTTTCGTGTATTGGGTTTTGGTATATTTTTTTTGTTTTTTTTTTTTATTTTTGTTTTTGACTCGTGCTTAATTTTTAAATCGTAATTGTGCTATTTTCAATTTTGACTGGATATAATGAGTCATGATCAAATAAGAAATGATTTCAAAATTAATTATGAAACTATTTATTTTGAAAAAAAAATAATCGAATTCGAATTAATTTTGACGGCCCCGTAGCCTAGTTGGTAATGACCTTGCCTGCGAAGCAAGGGGTCCTGAGTTCGATTCCCGGTCGGGCAGATATTTATT